>JARWCS010342490.1:0-11481 GCA_034783895.1 Geukensia demissa | reverse complement strand
CTTTAAAAATGGATCGGCGGCAATAAAAAACACAAAATTTTCAATTTTATTTTTTTTCAACATCTTGAAAAAATCGGTTCGGCGGATCCGTAAACCAACAAATTAAAAAAACTGTGGCCTTAGTGTAATCACGAAGGATTAAAAAAAATTCTTTTCTTCAAAGTTGATGGATTGGTGCTTATCGTCTAGCAGGCAGTATTCCAACCATATCTAGGATCAGTAGAAGTTAATAAACTATAAATCAAAAGAGGTGAACCAGGGAATGTAAGGGTGGAAAATTTTGATCATGGAGCCAGTCGACACCAGTTTAACAATCATTTTTCACGTAGGGCAGAAACCCTATTGCCTATTTCTATACCCAATTCCGCTCTCTAGTTTCTTTCATTCATGATCAAAGTGTTAAACCTAGAAGTAAGCCAACAGGTTGAAGTATTCTACTTTGTGACATAGGAAATTACTAGGAATATGTGATATCATATATATAAATGAATTTCGACTCGAGTCTTACTTATTAAGATTAAATGAGAATGCTAGACTTTATAAATCAAAATTTGGATGTTCAAATATAAAATTTCTTATTGACGTTGGGCGGGAATTCCTGTAGAAGATTGAGTGTGTCATATTTGTAAAGCTAATCTGGGGGATGAATTCCATCATCTTCTTATCTGTAAAAATCCACGAATAAGTGAGCTAAGAGAAAAATATATTTCACCGTATTACTTAAAAAATACGACAGAAATAAAATTTAAGGTTATGCTATTCACTTGTTACTGTAGATACATATTATTAATATTGAAATATAATGTTGTTTGTATTCTATGATTTTATGCAATAGCATTGTTATACTCCTTGTCACCAAATTATGTATTTTTATATTTATTTTGTCCTCTTGTACACTGTATGTGTTAGAGGTTAATAAAGATTGTCTTGTCTTGTGTTACAGTGGCAGACAAATGTGTAGTTACCTGCATTTCTTTGCATTCTTAGTGGTGGAAATTTGAAGTACATGACAAAGAAGAATGTACTTATTTATCTTTTTCAGTCATTAGATGATTTTGAATTTCTAAAAGTGCTAGGGAAAGGAACATTTGGAAAAGTAATCCTATGTAAAGAAAAAGTAACTGGTCACTTACTGGCGATCAAAATTTTGAAGAAACAAGTCATCATACAGAAGGTATGTACTGCAATCTCTCTACAATTATGATTTTAATTAATTCTTTGTTATATTGCATAAAAATGTCCTCACTTTGCGTCATCTTCTGTTAATTTTAAGCACACCTGTCCTAAAAGGCCATGTGAGCTTTTCCCATCACTTGGCGTCCGTCTTCAGTTATCCATTGTCTGTCAACAATTCGCATTTTAATCTTCTCCTTTGAAACCACTGAGCCAATATGAACCAAGCTTTGTTAGAATGGTCCTTAGATGATCCCCTTTCAAATTTTATCCAGAGTCCTGATCTGCTAACCAATAAGGTCATTGTTACTAAAAATAAAAAAAGGGGGGGTCAGTTTCTAAAAAAATCCAAAACTGTCAAGCCAATTTATGCCAAACTTTGGTGGAACAATTCTTAGGTAATTCTATCAGATGACTCCACCTTCCAACCAAGATGGCTGCCATAGCCGAAGTTAGTTTAACATAGGACCCTATTGGAAATTCATTAAAAAATCTTCTCATCTAGAACTACTCTCTCGATTGGAATCAAACTTTGGTGGAATGGTCCTTAGGTGGATCCCTTTCAGAATTATATCTGATGTCCCCAACTGCCAAACAAGATGGCTGCCTCAGTAGAACTCATTTCAACATAAAACCCTATGGGAAATTCATAAAGAAATCTCATGGAAGTACTTGTTCAATTTGAACCAACTTGGTGTAATGGTCACCAGGTGGCTCCCTTTCAGAATTATATCAGATGACCTCACCGACCAACCAAGATGGCACCTCAGCCAAACTTCATTTAACATAAGACCCTATGGGAAATCTGAATGTAAATTTTATTGGGAATATCACAGTTTCATCTTCTTCTCTGAAACGACTAAACAGATTTCAATCAAACTTGGCAGACATGTTAGGCAGGTGGTCCTTTACCAGATTTATGTTCAACATGACCATCAGGGCTAATTATGTGTTCTGATTGTTCCAAATTTCAAAAATCTTCATTTCAGAAACCACAAAGTTGATTGAATTTTTACTTTGCAGAAATGATTGTTAGTTGGTTATATATTAATTTTGTTAAAGCTTTTCATGAGGAGTGGTATTTCACCCTTGTTAAAGGCCACATGGATTACTTCAACTATAAAATTGTTTGAAGGAGACCAGAATAGCTTCATAAAATTTCATAAAATATACTTGATATAAATTATAGATACTCAAGTCATCATTATTGTTATTTATTGTGAAATGAAAGAGACTCTGCTTGGGTCCTTTCCATTTTGTATCTTGAGCAACATTTAAAGATGTTTCATCTGATATAATTTGTATTTAGGATGAAGTTGCCCACACTTTGACAGAGAACAGAGTATTACAAACAACTAAACATCCATTCTTAACAGTAAGTGATGTTGATGGTTATTTTTATCTTTTTCAACTTCTGATGATTAATTTTATATTTTTCTTAAAACATATTTCTTCCTTTTCTGAAACTATTTATTGTATTGTAATAAATTGTTTTTCAAAAATCTGCTGTTTGAATTCATTAAGAATACAATGTATTTTTCTGTTAGATAATGTGGCTTAATTATTATCTATTTTCTATCTTTGACAGCTGCAGATGTTAAAACAAGAAATGATAGCAAAATATAAAAATTTAGCAATATTTGTCAAAATCATGTAAATAAAACCAAAAAAATCCCCATTAAATGCTCCAAAAAATTCAAATTACTCTGATCGTCATGGATACTTGGCTCTATGTGTGCTGTAATAAAATTCCTTAAGCAGGTTCTAATGCTGCGTTAAGAAGTGATTAGTCAATCATATAAGAGTGTCTTACAATATATTGCATTAATTTTTTGACATCAAAGTCAAGTTCTACATCTGGTAGTGTTTTGACAGTTTGATTCTTATTGTTGTTATTTGTACTTTCCAGCAACTAAAGTACTCATTCCAGACCACAGACAGATTATGTTTTGTTATGGAATATGTAAATGGTGGTGAACTTTTCTTTCATTTATCAAGAGAACGTGTTTTTGCAGAGGAAAGGACAAAATTCTATGGTGCAGAAATTATTTCAGCATTAGGATATTTACATGAAAATAATATAGTTTATAGAGATCTGAAGGCAAGTGATTTTAATGTTATAAAAATTTTTAAAAATATCAAAAAGATTGGAAAATTAAAAAGTAGTTGCCAGAAATACTGAGCACCACAGAAAATTACATGACCCAATAAACTTATTGAAAACACAGAAAATTTTAGCAGGGCTATATGTCTAAAATAGCCATCAAAACATGTTCTAAGCTTCCAACAAGATGAAAATTAACATGAATTCCTGTGTTGTATGATTCCTCATGTCCATTAACCCCATATCTATTTTCTCTCATTATGAAATAAGAAACAGTACATGATTTTGGAAAGGGTCAAAATGTGCTTGGTGTTCCTGCAAAGAAGCCATAGCTGTTAGTTGAATACTGCTGCTCTTAGAAACTGACCATTAGCAATACTCCTTATATATTTTAATACCAGATAGTGCTACCAATAGCAAGAGAGCGAAGATTTATGTTCTCTTAGTCTAAGAGTCATATCTTCTGCGACAAGGGCTTTTACTTTTTTATGTCATATCACAAGATTTCCCAAAGTGCCTAAAAGTTGCTATTTTGACAAAAGTTTTTTGATGGCGTAGTATGGTAGAAAACCATATATTTTCCTCACTTCTACAATAAATAGCTTGCTGGGCTCGCTTATTAAATATTGTCTTTAGCTGAAATAGAAAGCGGCTACTAGTATTTGCAATACTGAACTATCATCAAGATGAGGCGAATTAAATAGCATGTCTGTGGACCAAACTATTGTCAAGATGAAACAAGTTAAAAAGCATGTCTTTGGTCCTTACTGTTGTATGAAGATAGATGTTTCCTTTGTTTAGGTTGATCATATTTTTAGAGTTTTATTTCATTATACAACATTACATGGTATAACACCTTGCTCCTGTTACCTTGTAAAAAGTAGCTTTCTAGTGCTATATAAAAAGGAAAGACATTTGGAGTTGTTTTCAAGTAGACTACACCATGTCTCAATAAGAAGCAGACTGTCTCGGTGGTCTAATTGTTGGCATCTTAAAAGTCCAGCTCAGCATTTTGGTCTAGTTCAAAGCAGGGACAAATGTGCTCTTGTCCTGAACATGCTTGAAGTATTAGCCCATTGGAAAATAAGCAACATTCAATAAATTAATCATACATAGAAAGGTTATGTTATAAGAACAGTGTTATAAGAATAGGCCACTTTACTTTAGAACATTTTCAGCACCAAAACACTGAATAATTAAAAGAATAGGATTTTTTGTTTTGAATTTGAAATCTGTTAACAATGGATTGAAAGCATTTTGACATTAATTATTTATTTCGCTGATTCCCTCAAAAAAGATTTTAATAATATACTGGTTCTTCTTTTTCAGTTAGAAAATTTGTTGTTAGATAAAGATGGACATATCAAAATAGCAGATTTTGGTTTATGTAAAGAAGAAATGTTTTATGGAGCTAGTACAAAAACATTTTGTGGTACGCCAGAGTACCTAGCACCTGAGGTTGGTATATACACATAGGATTTTGCCATGAAACTGATTTATAATATACCAATACCATTATACATTACTTCATGTTTTAGTGATCGGTTGATATTGTGAATTTTGTTCATGATTGTAGTTATATTAGTAGCATGTAACCAAATTTAATTCATGTGGATCAAACAAATACAAATTGATACTTATAAAAGAAAAAGAATTCAAAACATTGATAAATGTAGGAATTGATAATTTGAAATACTTGGATTTGTTGATCAGAGAAATATATATTGTGTGAGGATGTATTCTGTGGAGCAGAATATTTGTGCACTCAGTAAATCAATAAATGGCCAAAAAACAGGAAATAACTTTGTTATTGATGCAAAAATAGTTGCTTTAATTTCCTGATAGAAACTTTAAAAAAGTTAAAAAAAATATTTAAAATATGTGATTGTATTTTAAATTCTGCTTCAAAACTTTATTATCAGTGGAAAATTAATAATATAGAGATACATATTCCATTACCATAAATTTAATAGTGAAAATATTTACTAAATCTGTCATAAATATAAAAAATTTAATTTAAAAGTTTGGCTGCACTGTAAAATGGTTGAAAAAGGGATATCACAACCAGACTTTTATGGAAGCTTGTAAATTTAAACACAACCAGTAAGGACTTATCAGTTACTTGAATGAATTTATTCATACAGGTTATCCTTATAAAACTGTTTAAAGATCTTTGAATATTGTGTTCTTCGGAATCATCATTGTCTTGTCTCAAAATTAAATTTTAGTCAGTATGCTTGTGAAAAGTTTTTATTTTAGCATTTTCACAATACTTTGTTTTCTTGAGCTATCAATGATATTTTTATACACGTACTGACTCCAACAGGACGTGTTTTGATTGATGACTTAGTTAATGAGAACCAGCTATATTATCAAATGTTTGGAATTTGGACTAGCTGTCAAGTACTTTTTCGAGGTCTTTATATCATTCTATCTTTTGTTGTATTTGTAATTGCCTCCAAATTGTTTTTCGACCTAAAGTGATAAATATAAATTAGTTGGTTTTACGGTTTGTTCTTAAATGTTGTTTAATCACACCACTGTCCCAGGGTTGAGCACTCACATGTTTAACCTAAACACATACTTTTTGCAAGCCAGAAACCTGTAGTCTAGTGGATGTCGTTGTTTTTATGTTTAACTGTTACTTGTTTTGCATTGTAAACTTCATTGGCTGATTATTGTTTATACATTTGAATATCATCACATTTTAATTTAATGTGCCTTTTACAGCTTGGGTTATACTGTGGATCTTTTTCCATTGGTGAAGACCTTTAGATAACCTGTAGAAGTTTGTGTCTTTAACTTTTTGGATGACCTTGTCAAAGACCATCATACCACATCTCCTATCGCTGCATCCATTTAAACGTCTGAAATGGTATTTTCAAATGTGGTTACTAATGGCTTCTTTTTATTTATAGGTGTTAGAAGACAATGATTACGGCAGAGCTGTAGATTGGTGGGGTACAGGAGTTGTAATGTATGAAATGATGTGTGGACGTTTACCTTTTTACAATCGTGATCATGACGTTTTATTTGAACTTATTTTATTACAATCAGTGCGATTTCCAAGGACATTATCAGAAGATGCCAAAAATCTGCTGGAAGGATTTTTAAAGAAAAATCCACACGAAAGGTTGGTTTAAATATATATTTACCTGACATTATTTCTCAATACTAATGTTTTCACAAAAAATAGCTATCTAAAAAGTACATGTAAAAAACCAGGAATATTGATGAAAAGTTGGTGAAAAGGTTTTTCCTTACAGTTGGCACATGTAGATAACCTTGTAAAAACAATTAAGTTTTAAATAGTTTTATATATGTGTATTTTAAACAATTGACTATTGTATCAATGGTAACATTTTAGTCCAGAATGGACCCATTTTAAGCATAGTAACAAAATATGTTGATTTAACAAACAATACATGTGCAGGGGTAGTCAGGGGTAGTCAGTCATCTCTCAGATTTTATATTCAGTGCAAGAATTCCCATATTTTGGATAGTTATTCATAGACCCAGTTAAAATGTTGCAGCAATTAATTAGTGCCACATATTCTGAATTAACAGTTAGGGATAGTTTTGGCCTCACTATTATATAAAGCTATGTGAAATCCTGCTGAGTTGGTTTCCAATAATTTGGTCAGGAGATAAGGTTATATTGGAGTAACTCAGTTGACTTGGTGTTGTTTCAAATTGGCATCGGTAAGGTGACTTTGTGTGGCTTGCTGGTTGAAGTGTCTCTATGAACCTTTAAAGGACCAGGGTACCAAAAAGTTCAGACTGGTTCTGCTGTGTTTTGATTTTCATGGCAGTTTCCTTCCTAAATACACTGCAGCAGGCTTGATGTCAGTTGGTCACTCCCTGTGGGGGATTTGCAAGAAGTAAGTCTTTACTTCATCATACCATGTTGTACTACGGTCGAAGGTTCCTGCTCAGCAGCATGTGTTGCTGGATCATTGACAGCTACATGACTGAATGATTATATCGTATGACTTTTTGTATACTATAGTTATACATTTGTAATTAGGTATTGATAGTCCATATGTTAATGTTAATCTAATGTCAATAAGTTATCTCCCTACGAACTTCTAAATAGAAAAGCATATACTTTAATTTGAACAGTTGATTGGAAGTAAGAAAAAGCCTTCACTTTTACATTGTTGTCAAAATCTAAGCAGTGCAGTAAATAATGCTTTTGAAGTATTATATCATAATGAGAAATGCAAGATGTGGTGTTAGAACCAAGGAGGTTGCATTCACCTTAATAGCCATTTTCACTTGTAACACGGGTAGAAACTCTAGTTACATATGAACAGGAGAGAGTCAGTAACTTGGGTTGGACTTGAGTACCGGAATTATGTGGTCCTGACAGAAATTTGTAAATACTTAGTTCTAATGGTGTGAATAATTCATCCAATCAGCAAAAAGTTTACAAAAAGCTCAGATTACATTCGAGTTTAGAGTTCCCAAGTGAAAACTGCCTAAGTTCACAATCAAAAGGTCTCAACATAGGCTTTAAAATCCTACTTAAGAAATTCGACTGTTGTGACAAATTCTAAATTGTCTTGATTATAAAATAGCAAGTGAACAATATCTGTACTTGTTTTAATATTAAGTGCCAATTTAATCAAGTTTTACTGTTATAGACTTGGCGGAAGTGAACAAGATGTAAAAGAGATCATGGCACATCCCTTCTTCAGGACAATTAATTGGGAGGACCTGGTGGAGAAGAAGGTAGGTCGTGAGGTTATTGGTCATTGAAACAAACACACAAACACAAATGTTGCCTTACTTTATGAGTTAATGTTCTTGAGCATTGAAATATACAAAGAGAAATATTGCAGTGATATACAAAAACACATGTTGCAGTGCGGTGCTATATCAATAATATTGTTTTACATCATTGAATTGATACATGCACAGGGATATTGTTTTGCAATGCTGTTTTTCACATTTATTTTTAAAACCTGCATTCAAATAGATTACAATAAAAGGGAATGCAAGGTCTAAAATAACACAAGTAAAATATATGTTTCTCTAATTCTTTTGTAATTTTCACACTCCTCCACTCGTGTTGGAAATGTTTTTCTAATCCTCTAGAGGGTTGTTATTTCTCGGCTGATGATTGGCTGATTTTCAGACCCCGCATGCTTTGCTTCATGAAATCAAAGACTTGTCACGATCTTATTTCTTACCCTGGAGGACTGAGCTATCAGTTAGGTAGGAATTACTTTATTTTTTGGCTAATAAGTGGCATGTTTGTTTGTTTTGTACACGAGTTATGTCCCTTGTAACACGGTCATGATAAAAGATGATGCACGATCCCGCCTGTGATAGTTTTTTAACGATATTTTGATGCTTAAAAAAAATTAGAGAAACAAAATCTTACATTGTAAGCCATTGATTATCATATTTCTTAAGGTTTAACTATCTCGACTGTAGAAATATGATAAACAACGGCTTACAATGTAAGATTCTATATTTATATATAAACAGTCAATACCATTACTTTGTTTCTCACATGTCAGGTAATAATTGCAAAGCTGTATTTGTGGGAATTGTTCCTATCACTTCTACCGGATGTGCTTTGATGACATAGGTTAGCCAGTTTACTTTACACTGATAATATGAAAATTGTAAATAAAATTTGGTTGATTATAAAATTTTTCGTCTTTTAGATAGCCCTTGCATTCTCTTTAATAAAAATAACAAATATAATTAATTCAGTACAAATACTTTTATTAAGTGCATTTTACACACAACATATCAAAATCATTACATCAGGGTATTATAGATGATTTGATATCATTTATCATTCCAAAACAATATTGTTGACATGAAAAACAAATAAAATATTTGTTTGGCGGTTTACCTTCTTTTGAGTATTGGAACATATATACTTTCATAATACTACAAGTTTTTGTTATTATTCATACCACAAATGCATTTTTGTCATGCTAGAGACTTGATTAGCACATGAACAGAGCAATAATTAATATATAATTGAGGTTTAGACAAGATTTACATTCACAAAAGGCATGCCTACAGATTTCTTTTTCATGTTTGTCAGTTATACCTTCAAAAACATATTATTTACAATTACTGTTCGACATGTAACTTTAGATTGTATGACCTTGAATGTTGTTTTCTGTAATCTTAGCTTGTTAAACAATGTTAAAAGGGTATTTTTGATATACAAATATTGTTATTTATGAAAAAAAAGATAATTGAATATTGTTGTTTGGACATGTACTGGTATTGGTGTGGTTTTATAAAATATTGTGCATGTGCATTTTTATAAAACTCTTCACAGTCCACCTATTCTTAATGCTGACCCTCCCAATATTTGCTTTAAACCAACATTTATGGGAGTACTTTGTTATTGTGTCCTATTCAAAATGTATTTAGTTTTCTTCTTTTGTGCCTTTTTTTTCCAGAATAAGAGGATAAGATTTGGAGCCATTTTGAATACCCCATAATAAGATGACTCTCGCTGGGTTTTTGCAAGGGCTGTACTTCAGTTCTGCAATTTTAATGTAAAAAATGCTAAGCTCCAAAACATCAGTAAATATTTCTGTAAAAATCTTATTAGTTAAAGCATTATCAAGTTCAGTTCAAAATTGAAAAGAGATTAAAGTTTTTTAATGTGAGGATATGAAGAACATTTCAGTTACTGACCTGTGCACCAGGTGGTCCTTTACCAGATTTGTGTTTTTCGTGCCGATCGGAAATTCAAAATGGCCGCCATGGCGAAACTTATTTTAACATTGAACCCTATGGGAATTTCATGTTTTCATCTTCTTCTCTGAAACAACTGTAGAGATTTCAACAAACTTTCCAGAAATGTTAATCAGTTGATCCTTTACCAGATTTGTGTTTTTTGTGCCAATTGGAAATTCAAAATGGCCGCCATGACAAAACTTAGTTTAACATTGAACTCTATGGGAATTTCATCTTCTTCTCTGAAACCATTAAACAGATTTCAACCAAAATAGGCAGGAATGTCAAGCAGATGGTCCTTTACCAAATTTGTGTTTTTCGTGCCATCATATTAAGGTGCATACGTAGTTCCTTAGAAAACAACACATGAAACCTAACATGTCATGAATGATCCTATATATTTCTCACAATGTGTTTTGGTTGGTTCATGTTAATCAGATAGTCTTTTGCATACATATTAAATTGTAAACATGCAGACATTTTAACAAAAAATTCCAAGTTTGCTAGGTGAGCAATTACAGGCTCCATGGAGCCTCTGGGTGCTTGATTTTTGGTTAACCCTGAGGTTAAGTTTTTTCCCACAGTTTAATATCTTTGTCAAATCTTTATAGATATTGATAAAACTTGCTGAAAAGCTTCTCTAGGGCATATTGGTATCATCCAGAGTTTAATTTAAAAAAATGGATTTTTCCGCATTCTGGCCAATGATTGGACTTAGTTTTTTTTTCATTGACTCAGGTAAAAGTTTTCAAAATTGGTACAGCTTTGTCAAATTTTATTACATTTTGCCAAAAGTAGTTCAAATGCTTCTCTATGTTAAAAACATATCCTGCAGAATAAAATTTTGAAATCTTTATTTCTCAGTTTTACGTATTTTGACCGATTATTGAACTTTTTTGGAAGTTTTTTTTTTTTTATAAAGTTTTACTTAACCCTGAGAAGTTTTTTTTCCAAATTAAATAATTTTGCCAGACCTTTATAGATAATGATGAAACTTGCTAAGGATGTTCTTTATGCTTAATTTATATAATCCAGATTGAAATTGGAAAAAATATAATTTATTTTTCCACATTGTGATGGTAATTGGACTTTGTATATTTTTCATTGATTGAAATTAAAGTTTTTTCAAATTAGTAAAGCTTTGTCAAATCCTATCAGATATTGTGGAAAATGGCTCAAGTGCTTCTCTATATTGAAAATAAATTTTTCAGAATAGAATTTAAAATTTTTCCCCCAAGTTTTACATATTCTGGCCGATAATTGGACTTCTGCTTTTTTCAAAATTTTGGTTTTACCCTGAGGTTTAAGTTTTTAGCTCACCTGGCCTAAAAGGCCATGTGAGCTTTTGTCATCACTTTGCGTCCGTCGTCCGTCCGTCCGTCGTCCGTCGTCCGTCCGTCGTCCGTCCACAATTACAAAAAAATCTTCTCCTCTGAAACCGCTCAGCCAATTTTGACCAAACTTTGGTGGGATGGTCCTTGGGT
>JARWCS010342480.1:0-11483 GCA_034783895.1 Geukensia demissa | reverse complement strand
TTATGTCTTTCATTTTGTTTTGTTGGTAATGGTCTTGTCTGTCATTTGATTTAATGATCTTCTATCAATTTAGCAATTTCGATATCTTTTAAGAAAAGTCTGATTTTTTATACATTACCGTAAGGAACAAAATGCAGTTTTTACATTAAAATACTTACGGTCTGTTGCTACAATACAAATAAAAATGAGGAACGGAAAATTTACGCAAGTTTTTTCAGAATGTAAGTCAACGAAAGTTGATTGTGAGATAAATTATTTTTCTCTAACAACTTTCTGATTTCTTTACATGAGTAGTGGTCAAATAGTTTGTCCACATCCATAAGGTCAACAAAACAGTAATACATTTAGGAACATGTAGTTAAGCGATCGTGTAAAGCAACGACCTATTCAGAGTCTGAGCTCAGCAAACTTCGCGTAATAAGTGCTTGTTTAAATAATTGTCTATACATTCATGAGTTGAACGTCACAAACCAAATAGTTTAAGAGATTTCTTTTATTTTTTTTCAAAATACTTTTCCATTTATACTTTATGATAGTTGAAGAAAATATCTTCGAAGTTTTTATGTTGAGAAGATAGAAAGACAGATTTGTGTTAGCACAAAGCAACCTAGAAAGAAACACGAAATCGCACACTTCATACACTGTTCTACATTTTTACTACAAGAATGGATGTATAAGTTTGGGGCTAATGTTAAAATGAATTCGGCTGATGCGAATATGTCACATTGTCGATGAGCTACATTTTTCAGCCAATTAGTTTTCAACAAAATTGAATATATTTCGTCTGCAGCTTTAAGTGAATTAGGCTGACAAAGTTGAAACGTCTACTTCATACCCAGACTTGAAACTGATTTTCGTTTATGTGTAGCAATATTCCAGCCGCTTCTGCATAGGGTATTATTTCATGACTTCACTAATTGTGCTTTCTGTTAGGATTTTATTGATAGAGGAGGATTCTTTCTTCAGAAATTTGTTGGTTTTCATGACTTGATTGACATATGTGTGATAGGATTGCTTTCCTTGGAAGATATTAAAGCCAGCCTTAATCGCCTGATCTTGAGAGTTTAATCTTTGGCTTAGTGGGTAACATTGTCGACTATCACTTAGGCGACCCGTGTTCGACTCCCAGTGGTGGTGGTCGAAATTTTGTGATGACAATAACGTTATCCTTTTACCTTTGTCGCCTAACGGAAAAAACCACAGTGGTAACAGTAGCTAGAGACTAGCCAGCGTTTGTTGTTAGAGTCATGATTGAATTTTGTGATATCAATAACGTTTTCCTGTAACAGATGCAAAACGTCAATTAAATAATCGAATATTTTCCAACGTCCGATTTTCCAGTTTTGTCTGCGAGTAACACGATGGATGACACATGTTAAGCAGTAACTGCTTTCACATTCAAAACACCTGTGCTAGTACTAATATTACAGTTCTTGTTGCACAAGCTTTAGTTTCCTTTGTAAAGTTTTGTGTACTTTAGTTTGTCTTCCGTTATTCTTCATTTGCCATATCCAAGGTGTTGTATGTCCTCTGAATAAAGATTTTTGTCTGCGCCTTTGGTATCTTAGAATTCTTTTTTATTTCGGATGGTTAATAGCCACGCCGGATATGAAAATGTAAAGATATTGGGTAAATGTCAGAGAGACTGCACTCGAACAAGAAGAAACATATTGTGAACTTAATAATCTAGAGGTCTACACCAGGCCTTCAACAAGGGTGGAATACCATTTCTTGTGAAAAGCTCTACACAGTACAATACAAAGACAAACATATGACCATAATTTCTGATTCTGGACAGGCATATCCGACATGTGATGGGCTTGAACTAGTTAAGTTTGATCCCACCCTCCACCAACAATTTCCAAAAAAAAACAGCACAAACAAAAGAAATGTATCAACAAAAACGCATCCAAACTTACTAGAGAGTACACACATATATAAATGTGCAGACTTGCACATGAAACTATTTTTAACTGAAAAAAGTCACCCATCTTACCTGTTTTCATGAAACCTTACTAGTAGATCGGGACAACGATTTTTCTTAGTCTCAGATTTAGTATCAAATCAATATTACTTAAATATAAGTTTTGTTTGCAATATCGGAAAATTTGAATTATCTGTTTAATAAAGCTAGTTTTTTAATGTTTATTAAATATTAGTATCCAAACTTTTACTGAAAAAAATGAATCTGTCAAATGTGGTATACAATATTTGTCCGTTAAAATATTTGAAGTATAGATAGTGCATTCTGTAGAGAAATGCGGAAAAGCAACCCAATCCTGATTAATAATTTCTCAAAAAACAAATATTGTATTCATGTATGCACAAAGTGCTTTGCTAGATTAATATTCAATATTTTCGCTAAGGGGTAATCATTGGAAATCCAAATTATAATTGCTTTTGTGAAGTAAGAGACAACGTCACAAAATAGGCTTATAAACCAAAAGAAACGAAACTGTGTACATGCACAACTACTTTTTAACAAAGAAGCAAAGGAAAACCACAGGACCAGGCAAATCCAGTTTTAAGCGTTAATGTAAATAGCATGAAGTCGATAAAGATCAAACTAACAAAATCTGATTTAGACAAATATGGGAAAATGAAAAACCATCCTTCCATATTTTATAAAGGAACTTGTATAGACCATATACTTCTTGTTCAAGGAATCAAACTACTCATGAAAGGAAAAGTTAATTAATACATCGGAAATTTATTCTGCAGTGTGTCATATGAAAAATGGTACTGATTTTTATAATAAAAATGACATCATTCGTGGTACAATCAAAGGAATTCATACGATGATAAAATACAAGTTCACTAATGTTGAATAGGTAGGGTGATATATGCGCATTTCAAAGAGTATCCTCCTCACATTCGTAGCATTAGAACAAATACAAAGGCAGGCCAAGACCCAAAGAAATTCATGAAAATCTTTGGTGAGCCATATATGTATACAAGTTAGTGCTAAAAACCAATTACTTAATTAGTTCCAACTACCTAATCGGATGCAACCTAACATGTCTGATTCGCGGGTGCTAACTCAACATTTTAGGTATAATTTTGTCGAAAGCACTTGCCAAATTGTACCCTGTTATTAACAGAAAAATATTGAAAAAATTACCTTGCTTTATACAAGCAATTACTTTTCACTGTGGCACACGCGTACTACATAAACTGAAGAAAGAACCCTTGGGCATGCTTATACAAGACCAAAAAAAATCTTCTCTACTAGCAAATAGAAAAAGAAGATGTGGTATATTTGTCTGTTAGACTGCAGCCATCCAAAACGTGTATTAACAAACATCTAATTTGGACACATATCGGCCTAAAAAATAAAATTGGTGATATTCAAAACGTAACAACTATCAGCCAGAAAGTACACAAAGGAATCCAATTAACAGTAAAACATAAAAACATCGACATGCATTGGAATACCGGTTTCTGCCTTAGGACAGACACATAAATAATATAGCTGGATTACAAATGTTGGTGCGTAGCAACCTTTCCCTTTCATGGGACAGTGGTGTGACAACACGATAAAGACTTAACCCCTACAAACACTAATTGCATAATATTTAACTTTTAGAAAACATAGTACGCTGACATTAACAAATAAAACAGGAAACAACAAGATGAACCGACGTCGAAAAACTACTCGCTGTCTCCGACAGCTCGTTCAAAACACAAGCACAGTTGATATGAAACTTAGTTCTTTTTAGCTAAGACATCAATCAAAACACGTCAAGCTTGATAAAGTGTAAAATGTCATTATTTGTCTAGGTAAAAGGATACCAGATCTGAGGTCCGGTTTGCCCGAGCAAAATCTATACTGGTTCGCTGACTAGATATACAAGTATAATATGTGACATATAACATGTTCGATATTACTATATGTCAGAGTTTGTTGAACCGTCTTAACAAGTTATGAAAGAAATACTGTCCAGCGTATTGTTACAAATAGTATTATAGATTGAGAAGATTCAAATTAGCGCAAGCAATTTGCAAACATAATTTTTAACAATCACGAGGGTTTTTAACCTCTACTAGGATTTTTCATTTTAAATTTAGTCATTTGTTCGCCAGAAGTGCCTCTTAGCGCGTGCCAGCGCCTGACTGAAAGTACACACTGCCAACCCTGTGTAATCATAAAAGTATTTAAACTAGAATTAAATAACCTTTAAATATGCTTTGAATGAATTTTAAAAGTAATTCTTCTTATTTGAATCGCGAGAGAAGATCCAATTGAAAAAGTGCGCTTTTAAGCTACTTTACCTAGGTCAAATTTTGAGGTCCTGCAAGAAACGAAAATGGCTAACACTAAACGTTTAATCTCCGTAGAGAATTACAGGGGCTGATAACGTATGTAGAACGCTTTTGCATAGTGTTAAACATGAACCGTTAACCGTGATATATATTTTTTTCTTTTGGTTTAAAAATACAAAGGCTGAAAGCTTATATAAAAGCTTATATAACTTAAATAAGCTAGAAAATCACAGTTCATTAAAGCTTGACAAAGATTATTGTCAAGTTGAGTCCAACGCCATATATTGGTTTGAAATAAAAACCAAATAAAACATGTAAAAATTCAAATTAGTTCAATTACCTCATTCGCACTATTGTCATTATATCTTATCTTCGCTTGTTTTGTTTTGATCTAAAACCAACTAAACGAGTAACTCTATCATTCTATTACCTCGGATACGAACTTTCAAATTTACTTACATTGCGCTTTCATGCATTGTTTAGTCATAAACCTTAGAGTTGACCTCCGCACTAACCGGGGTAAAATCGTCCCAGAGAATAGCGTTAAACCAAGAAAAAAAAACAATGGCAGACCTTGGACTGGTTACAGATTAAGTTAACCTTTATAAATGGTGCCATGTGAACATGTGTATTTCCTTCCAAAACAAAGTATATTTTATACGGTGATACAAATATAACAGTAGTTCAACATTAAAGGCCTACAATTACATGTTGTATCTGACTAATCAATAAATATTCCTTTAAATTCTCTTACCAAACTGATGATTATGCTTTGAAGGAACAATTTGACTCTTGCAAAGCAAAATCCGTGATTGTCTGATACTAGCACAGTGTAAATATATACTTACATATTTCACATCGGAGACCTTCGAACCCAGGATCACAGGAACAAGCATATCCTGTTAAACTGTTAAAACACGATCCATGTATACAAGGTTTAGAAGTACAATCTGCAAAATAAAATCAATGTCGTAGATAAGTTATTGAATCATTGTAATGAAGTAAGATAAATTTATAAAAGATTGTCTAGAGATTACAACATCAATTGTATCAAGGCAAAGAAGAAACACTTACAAATGGCATAACAAAGAAAAACCACGAAGCAGCATACCATTACCGGCAATGAACTCAGGTGATAAAATAGTGATAACCATTCCTTCTTTTCACCTTAACAAAAGTTATGAAACAATAAGAAAATACGAATAGCATAGGTAGGGGAAGGGAGTCTAATTTAGCATTAATAAACAAAAATTATCTAATACTTAGATATAGAAACCTCAGTGAGCACTTTAACAATACCCGAGAGTATGCAAAATAACAATACCCGAGGGTGCGCACAATGACAATTTAGGGCAAAACAAGGAAAAACCGTTGATGTTTGACATAAAATTTAAATGGTGGAATGAAAAAGTACAGTTTACACAAAACTGTCATGAACAATCAATTGGTGGTATATTATGTTTTGAGTATTTAAACTTAAAATCATATGGAGGTAACATACTAAGTCCTATCAAATTCAATGTAAGATATTCATTAAGTGTCCATATGTTTATTAGCAAGACTGTTACCAGAAAACTTCTTTGACGTTTTTACCATTTCCATTCCTTATTTATTTATTTATTTATGTGACTGGTATTGCGCACAGTTCATGGAATGCTAAATTTTCCAAAGCACCTGATCCTACTACTGTTTTGTAAATAAGTTCGTGGATTCCAAGCCTTTGTACTTTTGTACTTTTGTTCTTTTTGTTTTCATTTTATCGTTTAGTTTGTTTAGTTTGTTTCAATTTTTTTTTCTTTTTGCACCTTTTCTTTTTCCCTTGGGTATTCTACACTGGACTTGTACCATTATTATGTACCAATATTCAACATTTTATCCTAATCGGAGTATTCTTTTCTTTCTTTGGTGGCTTGACAGAGTTTTCTAAGATCTAATCTCATCCATGCATTAGCTGTTATTACAACTTCCCAAAAGTTTCGTGGAAATTCAACAACAAATGAATGTTCTCACAAGGCGACAACATGCAATAATGAACTGTATTCAACTTACCCCCCTCCCGAAAAAAGAGCCCCGCTTCACAAACATCTTTTAAAATCAATTCTGTTTAAGCATAATCTTTAACTGAAGCGTCAGAAAGTTTCCTTGAAATCCATCAACAAATGAGAGCACTATCCATGAGTGCGACAACATGCTGTAACCTAAGAGCTATTGTTTATGCTAAGCCCACTCTCGAAAAGTGGTCACTCTTGACAGATCTCTCTCAACATTATCAATGATATAAGCATTTTTTTTCACGACCTCGGGTATGTAATATACCAGTTATATAAATTTAACTAAATTTAACTCTCGAATAGTCAATTTCAGTTAATTTGACTGAAATGAAATGTTATGATAATTTGAAAAACCGTAGATGATTTCTTTACAAGTAACTATACCTGGTTAAACATTTACTCATTTAATTTGTAACTCATGATATTTTTGGCGAAAAAATAAAAAAAAATAACTGACGAAAGTACAGAAAAGATGTCAATTAGATTTGTTATATTTGTGTTTTATTTCTGGGAAGTCATTTTTGCATTATGTCATAGTTACGTTGTACTTAAATTGTGTTCACACTATACACATAAAAAATGAAATTTTACATATGTAAAATTCAAAATCCATAAAGGTGGGCATCTTGCTAGGGAAATCATCATTAAGTCCCCTTGCTGAGTTTAACCTTATGCAGACCAAAATATGAAAAATTGCAAATGAAATTAGGAGCAGAAAAATGGACAACCAGAACCACAATTTTTTTATTCGAATCTCAATCCAAACGAAGATTTTATAACATAGCGTAATTGTTTGAATTAGAGATAATTCTATTTGGATTTAATGGATTTCAGAGCAACTGAAAATGTTTATATTGCAAACAAAATATAAGCTTTACAACAAACTTTTTAAAATAAAGGTTTAGTAGTTATACGTTTAACCAATATTGTGGTCTTATTATGATTTGATTCAGTCGGGGTTTGTCGCTTTACACTTACATGTAGTTTTCCATGCAATATTTAAGAAAGAATATGGCAAATATGCCAAAAAGACACGATCCACATCCAACATACATTTATTACATATATTTAAATGCCAAATTTGAGCTCGTGTTTTAACGGATTTACCATTAACACGAAGGTGCAACAAACCTACCCTTCAGGTGCCCCTGAACTCACCCTGGTTTTTGTAGGGATCGTGTTACTCTAGCTTTATTTTTAAGTGTAGTGTTGTGCGCACTAGGTTTATCTTTCATTTCTTTTTTGTTGGCCATGGTTTTGTCTGTGTTCTTAATTAACAATTTCTGTCTGATCCATTGGTATCTTTGAATTCTTTTTACCCTAATCAGACAGCTATGGGCCAAAAGTAGGAAGATCGTTCTAACTTTATGATTTTTTTCTGGTATCATATATTTACCAAAAACATACAGTTTAAGATGTAATGAATGCCGATAAGCCAGATAAAACGATAACAATCATGAAATTTTATAAATTACATTAAAGGAAATATGTACACTGTTTCTTTCCAACATAAAACATTACAGTAACCGAAAAAATAAGATAATACAAATCAAGTTTTTTACGACATCCACACTGCACAAGAGCAAAAGTCATTTGTTCATTTGTTACTGTGTATCTGTCATAAGAAAGTTTGGTACAATGGCATGGTTTGGGAATAAAATGTGGGACCTAGCAGCCTCTGCTTGGAGGGCCAAATACTGTTTTATATCCCATTATAATTTATTTGCACATGTATTTGACTTAAATATTTTTTTGACTTTTACTTTTTATCTAGGAAGTGAGGAAAATAAACAAAATACATGGAAGCTTGGTCTCATGATTGAAAACATTAATATATCTTGAAAAATTTTTAGATTCCCTAACCGGTCTATATATTTGATCCTCTTGTCAAGATGATTTGTGTGCTATGTATAGTAAGTGTGTCCTAGGTCACTTCTATGTAAAGGGCCTTTAAAAAAGCCAAAACAGATGACATTCCTTTTCCTTAACAATTTATTACCTTGCTTTACACGACAAAGTGCAACAAATGTCCACATCTTGACCTTAGAAGGAAATATCTTAAGAAGAGTTGCGGTTTCTACCCTTAAACCATATATTTCATTTCTCTTCGTGAAAAAGTGCACAAAATGCTACAACGATTAGTGTCATTCAATCAAATTGAAATATTTCTGTGTCGGATCTACATGTATGACTGTATCCACATTTGATAAAGGTGTACATTTATTCCACGTTTGAATTATGACATGCTGTGGTTGAAACAAAAATGATAGTTGACCCAATATTATTGTCACGTGCTTTCTGGCAAAAAGTATATATTAACTAATATAAAAATACTATACTTTAAAATTCATACAGACACAATAATTGTATTTTGAGGTTCCAAAACGTTTTCAACGCAAATATCTTAAATAAATTAATAATTAAATAAAACTTACGATCTATAACTGTAAAGTAAATAAAATCATAATCAGCGGTAAATACATTGTAAGTAGTTATTATAAACATGTAATAATGTTACACAAAAAAGAAGAATAACTGCTGGGAAGTCAAACAGGCTGTCAATGGAAGTCAAGTGTGTCCGTTGTCAAAATTGAATTTGCTGAACTTATTTCATTATATCTTTTATCATTTACTGATCTTACAAAGACGTAATACGGTCCAACAGAATGGCCTGGGAAATGACCTGGGTAGGCTTCTTAGCATTAAGTATATTATTTCAATAGGGGTTTTCCAGTTAGAAATAAAATACCGGGATAATTTTTAAAATCGTAAAAACGACTTCATACGAGTTTAAAAGAAAAAAGACACCCCTTTCATTAAGAATAAAATAATGATTTTATGAAGTCATTGTTTTCCTAAAATATGAGATTTTAATACACATTGTCGGAAATGACTACCATTTTTAATTGAAATTTGCTATTGGAAGGTTTCCGGGCAATGAGTATCTTAAGTCAACCAATAACAGTACAATTTTGTGCAAAATACTAATGAAGTATGGTGAATGTTGATATGCTTTATGTACAATTCAAACAGCTTTTATCAGTATCATTTGAATCAAAACATAGGAAGTCCGAGTTACGAACACAATAAAAGAAGCACTCAAATTCAAACAAATCGAAATAAAAAGCCAAATCCAGCGAAATGGACAACTACTAGGTGCAAAACGTTTCGTAGCCTTTCCCTATTTTTGTGCTATATAATTAAAACAAATACGGCAAATTTCTGTAAAACAAATTTTGATAAATTTGATAAATTTATTTGCGTCTTTGAAAGTTGTTCCGTATTCTCTGCTTCTACCTTAAAGCATTTTGTTTGAAATTTTTATGAGTGCATTTCTTTCTAACCAAAATTGTGTAAACGTTGTGTATAGTTTGTTACCGTTTGTTAAACGCTGCAAATGTAGAATCAAATATATCGTTCGTTGACCTCATCTGACCTGTTAAAATATGCATGCACATGTTATATGTAAACAAATCTTATTTGCGGGAAAATGGCTGCTGAAGAAGATAATGTTGACAAAGAGGATGTCATTCTTTTAACTTTATGTACAGAATATCTTGTTGACAGTTCTTCTCATTAGAATCCATCTTCTTTTGTTTTAGTGGGAAAAGACCACGTGTATATAATTGATTCAGCGTTGTGATTAGAAACAAATGCAGCGTTTGTAATGACAAACGCTAAACGACAAACTGTAGACCCACTTTAAGCGTTTGCATAGTTTGTCATCAAAGTTTGTGGAAACTTTACAAACGTATGTTAGAAAGAAATGACACAAACAGGTGCGCACGTAGTCGTTTGCATCGTTTGTGTTAGAAAGAAATGCGCTCTAAGTTTTTCAAGTTTTTGTAGCTAGCTTTGAAGGCCAGTTTAATTTATAATCACAGATGTATATTTTTTGTAAAATATGAAAGTAAGATTTAAAACAAATTTTGATCAGGATTCAGTAAATTTTAGTTCCCACTTAAAGGTAATGTTTGCAAATGTCAAATAGGGAATTGCTATGCAGGTTTGCCCAAAAAATCCATAAGATACATTTACTGACAAATTTTAAAAATTTAGAAGGATTTTCTCTGGGCCCCTTTATGATTGGAAGATATTAGGCCCCCGTTTTTTTCGAAATTATCGTCATCTTATCCTGTAGAGTGTCTTGGAAGTGTATGTGGTATGAACGATATATCATTTTGCATAATATATAATGCCCTATAGTAGTGTACATTCACCGATACATCAATATATAGGGATTGGTTACCGATGAATAATTTAATAGTGATGCATGTACTTCATTAATATGTTTACATTTAGAAAAATTTATTGTTGTTTACATCTAGAAAATTGATAACAGGGTCAGGTTTACACAGGTAGATTGTTTGCCTCATTGATCTTACATGAATTACATTTTGATGTACTTTAAAGAGGAGTGTTTATTAGCAATGACTACAACTGGAAATCAGAATGGTATGATTGTGATAATAGTTCATTTAAAGGGAAAGCTTTCTTCTAGACTACTGGTATCTAACCAGATCTCGCCAAGAACAATTTCTTGCCATAATGGTTTTTATGGGGATTTTAAAAACAGATTAATGTTCAAATTTAGTGATCGAAATACCATATATTTATTTTCAGTTTTCTTTCTAAATACAATCACTTGGTTGTGTACAAAAACGTATGGTGTTGAGAATTGGTACTTTGTGGGATCTGGTTGGATACCAGTAGAATATCCAACTACATTAATCTGTTTACTTAATAGAATACTCCCAGTGTTTTAATTACAATATCACAAACTGACTAATGAAAGATATTTTACTATTGGCACTATTAAGAATATGAAAAATATAATTAAAAAAAATTAAAACTGCAGCTGCTTATTTTCAAAGTCAGATTCATGTTTAATGAACTAACACATCTGTTTATATATATGTAAATTAATTACTGTGCATCATCAGTAACCTTAGTCGTCTCCCTTTTGCTACAGACTGACCAGTGTGAAAAACTGATGACACAATAGATACATTTAAATTGTCATATTGCTGTTGAGAGAGCTTGTCAAAAGGTGACCAATCAACCATAGCAGGATTTAAATCTACCTTGTTTCTTAGACAGTGTTAGATGGGCATTTAAATCTCTCATTTTCTTATAGACTAGACAATGTTGCATGATTTTTTGTAGGTT
>JARWCS010342470.1:0-11483 GCA_034783895.1 Geukensia demissa | reverse complement strand
GAGAATAATTGAAATTACTGATGGACTATATTGCCGGCGTATGAATATTTTGTGTGATGTCATCAAGTTGGATTTATTGATGTGTAAACTTTTTGTAACGTCCAATCAAAAAGCAGCTTACATCCAGTATTGGAATTATATATTTATACAAGTCGTTATTTTGTGAATAGTTTTACATATTGTATTTTAGGGGCTTTTACAGCTTTCTTTATAATATCGATCTCAGATTATTTTGAAGGCCGTTAGTGACCTGTTGAAGTTTAATGGTTGTCACATGGAAAATCATACCTGATCTGCTATCTTGATATCTTGGGAACCCATTTTCGCCACTTTCACAAGTTTTGCGGGAAAATTAACTCGTAGTCCTTATAAGAAACATTGAATTTTTCAGAGTTAAAATTTCAAATATTACGCTAATACATCGTGGTTTACCGAATTTGTCAATTATACCAAATATTTACTGTCTACAATAGCTATATTTATCCCTAATTTTTCACCAAAAACAACTTTGAATTTTTCTGTCACATGAAAAATAAACATTTGGTGTCCAAATTTTATAAAATGTAGGACAATATCAAAATACCACAAAATTTGACTGAAAATGCGTTTTGTCTTAATAATAACATTTTTTTAAAGTTTGTAATATAAATTTAAATTAATTTTAATAATATCATTTGGATCTCCCTTTTTATGTTCAAAATCTTGATCTCTTTTGTATTCAGAGAACATGTCTTATCTCTAAAGTATACTCATTTAAATAAAACAAGGAATATGCCAGGATTTTATATTCAAACTTCGTATCATCTTAAATAAAGTTTAAACCAATTATAAGTATTTCAGATTACAAAAAATGCCAATATTAGTTAACATATGCCCCAAATCAACTTTAAGTCATGACAAAAGGATATTTACATACTTATTTGATTCTGAGAATGTTATTTCTTTGAAATACACCAAAATGATATTTTGAGTTTTCTTTGTCATAATATTTCAAAATTTCTCAGTAGAAATACTGCTTCATATCTTCCTTTAAGAAGTGAATGTTAACTTTTCAAGTATTGTTAGTTTAGAGAGAATTGCCGAGTTGTTTGTCGTATTGATACCCTTTTTTCAACGCCTACAGTATTTCTCTAATTATTATGCGGTTTTCACGCCTCTCGACCAGTTTTTCAAAAAGGGTATATCAACACGCTGTAGTATTTATTCAGCTGTGGTTTTCAGAAAATGTGTATAAATATAAACGACAAAACACTCCCTATTGAATTATTAATCAACAAAATCTTACATTGGTAAAATATTGAAGATCGCATTTAGTTAAACCGTTATTTTTCTCCCCAAGGCTAAACGGACAGGGTTCGATAAGAGCCTGGAATGACCTATATTTTCAACGGATTTTTAGATTTTACTTCAGGAATTTCTTTTGTATTTTGCATGGAGAATGTGATTACACTTTAAGAAAAATAGCAATTTCAGAAGTCCAAGCCACAATTATGGCTTCTTCCAAAAACCATATGTATGCGTTTTCTTACGATACGGTGAATTTTGCTTGTTTTGAATGGTTTTTGAACAGAAAATATCGAGCTCATGCGAGAACCAACTGGATAATTTTCCAGTTGATACATTCAAATAAATTGAACCTCTCATATTAATATTAACATGGTTTTTAGCTGCGCTCTATGGTTCCTAGTACAAAAATACTGTCAAATTGCGCTAATTTGCCATTTTTCTGCAAAAAGTTCAATTGGTCAAATTTCCTACACTTAAAATCACAAATACACATTGAATTGGGATTCAACAAATCACCTTCTTTTGTACAAAATTGTGTGCAATTACCAAAAATATTTAAAGCCAAATAAGGCCCTTACCGCAACTATTCCTTTGAAGGTTGAACTATGTCAATATTAGAAAACACGACAATATAAGATATTCTATTTTAAAATCAATTGAGAGGTGTAAAAATTGTCAAAAGCATTCGAGAAAAACTATTTTTCATCTTAATAATTTTGAAGTTGGCAAACAAAAAAGAATGCGAACGTTCCGATTACTTTAATATGTACAAATGACATTTTTTCTGTTCTAGAATTCTGGTCAGGATAGTTACCGACAAAACATGTTTGGAACCAGCATTCGAAATTTGGTTTCTTCACCCTCTATGGTAAACCACAGACCAAGAAAAGTTATGTCCAAAACGTTTCAAACCATTATAAATGATAAAGTGAACCAACAGTTTCCTACTAACACCCAGAATAAGCCATTCCAAAATCAAGTGCCTGTTCTTAATTCAGGTTTAGATATTAGACATTTTAATCCGATGCCAAATAATCAGTTCGGAAGTAAACAACTGGTTGCTCCAAATCGGAATATTCAGGGACAAAGTTCTGGGAATATCCAGAATTCAAATGGAATAAATGTTCAGGGACAAAGTTCTGGGAATATCCAGCATTCAAATGGAATAAATGTTATGGGACAAAGTTCTGGGAATATCCAACATTCAAATGGAATAAATGTTCAAGGACAAAGTTCTGGGAGTATCCAGAATTCAAATGGAATAAATGTTCAGGGCCACAGTTCTGGGAGTAACCAGCATTCAAATGGAATCAATCTTCAAGGACAAAGTTCTGGAAGTATCCTAAATTCAAATGGAATAAATAATGATCTTAGATCGCAACTTATAAATTTAATTAAAAGTGCAAATCCTCAACTTAGCAATCCAAATTTTCAAGGTTTTGGAAACTCTAATATGCAGCAGACTATGCCAAACAGTCATGGGCTCAGCAATTCTCAAACCAGAACGATTAATGTTCAGGTTCAAAGAAAAACTGCCGTACAGGTTCCAGTACCAAGCCTTATTAATAAAAACGTAAATGGTTTCAATTCAAACTCGATCCTTAGTAAAAAAATTAGAAAAACACCGATAATTACAATGGTTCCAAAACGTAAATTTAACCCAAGCATTCTGCAACAAACAGCCGAAAAGAAACGAATGACCATGATAGAAAAATTAAAGACTATGGCTCCAATAAGTTTAAGTGCCATAAAATCGGGAGCCAGCAAAACACTTCAAAATGCTGTAACAGACAGGCGTAAGGCAGCGTTAAAAGGTAGTCTCCTCACGATTGATTCAACAAAGAAAATACAAGTTGTTGGAAAAAATAACACAGCAGAGATTAAAATTATAAACAACAACCCTCAATCTGTGATAGGAAACGTGGCAGATAATCCTAATTTTATTGTACTTAAAGATATATCTATCACAAACACAACAGACGGTGCAAACGGCACGACTAATGGTACTAAAATGAGTATAACGCTGATGTCACAGGCAACAGGCGGAAGACCTATTGTCATAGAAGCCAAAAGTAATATTATCCTATCCCAAGAAAAGATGGCAAATGGGACAGTACAGTTCATTATTAAAACTGATACAAAACAGACGACACTTGGACCGACTACACCGGCCAGTACTACCATTCCGACAGAGGAACCAGAAATTGAAGCTGAGGAAACAACTACACTTCCTACAACTACGGCAGAACCGTAACACAAAGTATCTAGTGGACATTCATTCGTGATTAACGACGTTGCATGGCTGCTTTCCGTCACGTAATAACCGTAAGTGAAAGTTTACGTCTGACAATGAATCGGTATTTATTAAGGTCAATTTGTTTGGCCTTCTCAATCGAATTATACAATTTCGCATTCATTGGGACAATAGATGCAATGTCACTCGACAAAGCTTAACGTGGCGGTTAAAGGAGGAAAGATAGATGAAGCTTGCTTTCGGACGTTGTACTTTTACCGGTGACTGAGCGGGCTCGATCAGGTTTTGAAAGATTAGTGTGCATGTTGTGGCCATCGTAATTCCATAAATCATGGACGTTTTTGGAATGTTCATGGTGAATTTATTGTAATATCTGTCTCCATAGTACAAATGTACAATGTGAATTATTTGTTAGTCTGTTTCTTTGGAAACTGTGATATTAGTTTCAAACTGTTACCGTAGTTACGTTTATATTTGTTATTGATGTTATTAATTGTTTGCAAGATGTGTTCATTAATTTGAATAACATTTATAGATATAGGTTTTAGATCGTTTAGTTTAGACCTGTACATACAGTAGGATTTTATTAAATAAGAAGGGACTGCTACCGGAAGGTTATCTAAATAAGTTGTCTTCCTGTCCAAACATTATAACGAGGAACAATAAGATTACACTTCTATTTGATAACTTTCCTAAACATTGTCGTATTAATGTTTTCTCTCGTAAAAATACAAGAAAAAAACTGTCTTTCTTTTATATTCGGTGAAAAGATCAAAGGGTGTTTTAAAAAATTTGATTGCACGATCAAACTTGTATAGTAGTTTTTGGAACATTTCTTTAAAATAGTCATTTAACAGTAGGAAACCATTGCTATTTATTTTGTATTAGAATGTTAATGCAGTTGCACTTAATCTATAGTTACTCAAACACGATAAGCTATATTTTCCTGGAACAACAAGGATTTGTCAACAAAATATTACCAAAAGTTTTCATTAATTAATCATATGTAATAGACTTTGCTTCACCTCTTTTCACAAAATTTTCTGTGTTAGAATTAAAAATTAAACATCTTGGTGTCGGTCATTAAAGTAAAAAAACTCTGCTCGACATGAGTACATAACAAATGCATTATTATGATTATGTTTTCACCAGAAACTGCAATTATCTTTTTTATTTTTACGTGCTATCGTTCTCTGAACGAAAGTGGGAGAACATATTAAAGTTTATAAATCAGTATATCATGTTACATATTGTACTGTAGTTGAATTCTTAATCTTACTCCCAACTCGTCCAGTACATGTTGATGAATTCTATTTATTTTCCTTTAGATGACAAATATTCCAATTACCTCTCCATGGCTAAACAGTGTTAAATTTTAAATGGAAAAGTATTGTTCTGCTGGTCAAATCTCCAGTGTCTGTCTTTCTGTGCTTTTTTTATCATTTTTGTAGTTTGTAGATCTAACGTTCTCATTTTTAGTTTATCTTTTTGTGTCCCAGTTTTTTTAATGTGTTTGAATGGTTTTAATACTTATATTTACAGTCCTCATGTTTTAATGAAGACTGAAATGGTCATTTCCGGAATCACAAATCCGACTCTGAAATTAAGTTTCACCGGCAGCCGAATTGAATACGCAGCATTTTCATAAGCGGAAGAACTACAGAAAGGTAGCAGGTTCCTCGGTCATAATAGTACCATTATCAAAACGTTGTCAAATAGTACTGTAATTTTACAGATTTTAAGACAATCTATAGTTTGTATGTATTTTAGTGTTTGGTCATTCAGTTACTTGAACCAGAATGGCAAAAGAGGAAATTCTAGAATGAGCATTATCTTTAAGGTCTGTTTTTAGACAGTTTGCGACGTTGTTTACTCTTCTTTCCACAAATTCAGCATGAAGAAGATTCAAAACCCAAAAGTGTTTTGTTGATGGTTTGTACATGTATTTTTTTCGCTATATCAATTTTGTTTTTGAGAGACCTTCATGTACAAATTTGGCTAAAAATGGCTCTAACAAGAAGGTGTAATGATATAAACTTTTCCGGACCTTTTTAACAAAAATTCTTTTTGTTAACCCAAATATAGTTTACATTTGAGACAATGTTTTATAGGCTTCTAAATATCTAAAAATCTTGATTTTGGTATTTCTTGTGGAACAATACAGAAGAAAGTGGCCTTATCTCTAAAAAATATTGGTGTCAGTTTTGTAATTACGGTCTCAGATTTAAAGTCAGATTTGTGATTACGGTCTCAGATTTATAGTCAGATTTGTGATTACGGTCTTTGATATGGTTTTTAAGGGCCTCAGTTTTGATACATTGAATAGATAGGGAAAGTGATGTTTTTCTCCAAATTCTTGGTATAGAGTATTTTGAATTTTTTGTTACACTCATAAATTGCATAGCTCATCTTGAGTTTCATCGTTTCAAAATATTATATTTATTTTTATATTCATTTTTATTTGATTTTTCATATTCATAATTTCATATTCATATGTTATCTTCGTTTACATTTAGTTTTTTTTTGTGTCTATGAAACGTACTCAGTTTCGTCATTTCGGAGAACGTTATGGTAGACACTGTTTATGAACATTTAGAACAATCGAAATTAATTGCTAGTTTTTCGGATTTTTTGTGGTAAACGTTGGGGTGATCAAACGAAATCATAAAACTGATGAGCTACCTTCAAATTGGCACGAAAATGCCTATTTTAAATAATGTTTTATCAATTTCAGGATTTACAGACACCAGCGGTACTTTTTGTTAATTTTAAATTGCTGAAAAAAGAATAAGAAATATTTAAAATTGTACTGCAAACAAGTTGCAGTGACAGATTTTACGAAATCTTGGTTTATTTTTTTTTGGAGCGAGCTGGCCAGAAGAACTAATAATAAGTTCGGTGTGGCCTATTCATAAGCATGGTTTAGTAGCAATTGTAGGTTTTGCTAGTCAAGTGGGGACAAACAGCCATTGAACTTTTCTTTTATGAAGTTCATTGTTAGTTTTAATCCAAATAATCCGAGCGATAATTTTCTGAAACGATGTTTAAAGATACTTGCTCCAGAAAGTGGTGCAGGATTGAAACGCTTTCATGATTTTTCCTTATGAACAAAGTGTATATCTTTAGTCGGTTACATGTACCATATTTCATTTAAGAGGATATAGAACAAAATGTTTAATATCTGTTGAAAGCTGGCCGTTCCAAGTACAGTTCTAACTTATAAACATCAATGAAGATATAGCTTGTTCCTCCTCATTTGTCGGTGTGGATATTTATTTAAAGGTTATCAGATTTTTCACTCTCACATTATTTCTTTTGTAGCATATATATTACTTTATCAGAAATTCTTCGTTGTCGACTTCTCTAACAACTGTCTTTTCGTCATTAGATTGTGAAGCAAATCCAGAATTTTGTCATACGGTTAATTTATTTAGATTCAAGTTTGAAATAACAGCTTGGAAAATGTTATAAAAAAACTTCCACAATATCGTTTTTAATTGTTAAAAAGTCTTTTACGTATTGAGATCAAATTCTAAAACACACACACAGTGAGTTAATACACTATCATACATTTTATTGTCTATATATCATTAATTATTAAATAATTACCCCAAGGGAAAGAAGGTACATTCAATACATAACACCTCCACCAGAACTACCCCAAAGGAAAGAAGGTACAGGCAATACATAACACCCCCACCAGAACTACCACAAGGGAAAAAAAGTACAGGCAATACATAACAACTCCACCAGAACTGGAGCTTATTAAATCTAAACATTGTACAGAAGTGGAGAAAACAGCATTCTAAATTAAGCTAATAAAATGTGCAAATCATATTTTGATTTTTGTGACAAGTTATATTTAGGATTTCTTGTAACAAAACATTCATTAAAATACAAAATTACCAATGTTAAATAAATATGGAAAAGAGCAACTCCTGTCAGCTTCAGTGAAACTTTCACAAAAATCTTTATAACAATGTCATTGTGCTTTTGTTAAGTTTCCAATAAAACATGGACATTGATAAACATAAAAGTAACAAGTTTGTGGCCGCAACTCCATTCGATGAAAAGTCCACAGAATATTTATTTATAATGTCATTATGCACTTCCAATTTTGGTTTTTAAAGCATCGACATTGCCTTTGCTATTGATAAAGGTGCAGGGGTATCATTTGTAAGCGCTGCTATTTAACATATAAATTAGCGAATTGGATTTTTTAATGAAAACTTGGAGTAACTGATTAGACTTCTTGAAAGCCCTTTAAACTATATGCACCAAGATAAATAATTGGCAAACTTAATTCGCCGTTCTAAAAATAAAAAATACTGATAATTAATTATTTGTCGATATTTACTTCATTGTGTTTAAATAGAAATGTTTCAGATGTTCTAGGTGTTTGTATCGAACATTTACTTAACACTTTTGTCTACAAATTGTCGTACTTAATTCATCATTTGTTGTGTTTTCAATATTTTGTTTTGTTTTGTTTTATTTGTTTTTTTATTTTTCGCAAAATGTTGTTTTAATTTCCATTGCATGTTTTTTCATTGTATCATCATTCAAGATGAAGTATTTAAAATGATTTTTAACATCAGTAAATTACCAGTTCTATCACAATCATCGGTTTTGTCGTTTACTGTTGTTCTTGGTTTTTATCGATGCAGAATTTACTTTATGATTTTGTGAAAGATGCCATGTCTAAAATAAAGGAAAATGCCATTAATTTAATAATATGCCATTGTATCAGTTTAAGGCTGGATCCCGTTTTTCATTGTTCATTAGATATCTTCTTTTAGCGGTGGTCTCTAAATATCACATGCATTTTTAAATAAATCAAAATCTTGAATTTTTAACGTAGAAAATTTTAATGGGGCTTCATACGTCATTTTAGATGTTTAATGATTATGTAACATCATATATTTTCAATTTGATATAAAATCTTTGAAAGCAGCCGCATTATAGAAACCTCTCCATGCAGATTCTTTTTCATTTTTAGTATATTAGACCCCAATTTGTTTGAATTTTAGTAACTTGGTAGAAACACTACATATGATTAGTTTTTAAACTTTTCACAAATTGAAATATCAATCATCATTCAATAAATCAATTGATTTTTTTTGTAATAATAAACTAAACAGATGCAAAAGCAAACATAATGTGTAATTGAGAAGACATTCATTGAAAGTCTTTTAAATAAAAGTATTTTATACATCTGTTTTTGTTCTGTTTGCCTTTCCATTGGTAATCAAAGCCTACAACACATGAACATCGAGAAATGGATATGGTGATTCCGGGACCGTTCGCTTTGTAGTACACGGTTCTGTCATCAGCTAATAGAGGGTGTTAAAGACTTGTTATGGTTCTTATCAATAATTGTACACAATAGATGCTACGCAACACCCCACACAAACCTCATGATGACAATGTACCAATTAGTGATCCTGTAAACTAGCTCATCAATTTACTACAGCACTACGGGTGATCAAACGCGGGACGCCTCGCACCGTAGTCAACTGGTCTACCAACTGAGCTAAAAGAGATTTAAACCAAAGTGTATTTCTACGATGCGAACGCTTCTTTGTCCGATTCCCGGTCATGCGAGTAGAATTACTTTTCAATTATGTGCAGTCTTCCAAGTTTTTGAACTCCATTGAACTTAGTTCTACACTGTGTAAAAGTAATGAATAATATAAAAAAATGCCTTGTGTTCTTGCCATGGTATTTCTTTTTGTTCGAATAAACATTGCAGAACTTCTTGTTTTTCAATACATTTTGTATGTTTTCCATTATTTTTTTCATTTATTGATCGAATTTCAAATCAGACACTGTGATTTTACCACGTGTTGACAGTTTTGCATGATTAACGATAAATGATTAAGACAATTCACTTGCGACATGCTATGTGGAAATTTGCATTTGCGCACGTTTTTATTTTAATTCCGCACTTTTTAGTATATCTTTTGCGCACTGTACCGTGCTCTTTTGTAAGGCAAATTTGGATAAAATATTAAATGATGTAAAATGTATTTAAACATAAATAAAAGATAAAACTCATTTATACACTACACTACTTTTCATGTCTAAAACATAAAAAACATCTCCATTAATTCTAGCACTAAACATGTATCTAAAAAATCTTGATATAAAGTCGCTGCGTGATATTTTATTATTTCCATATTTCTTAAACTGTTCAACTAGGCATTCCTGTTTTTTCTTTGGCTTTTGCGTGTCGTTACTCTAATGTTCACATACATTATGGCTTAGGTATTTGTTGTTGGCGGAATCATTCTTGGGGTAAGCCTTACAAAACTTTTTGGAGCCTCTCCATTGCGCAAAGTTTTATGTAATCTGTAGATGTATAGTCTTAACATATAAAAAAATTGTTTCTGTGATTTGTTTCTGTTTTTACAAATTTAAGAACTATGTCTTTCCAACATATATTGAACGGCAAAAGGAAAGTCGCATTTAACAGAAGAATTAATTTTGAAATACAATTTGTAGGTATAAAACTTTTTGTACATAATTTTTAGGATGAATTTTATTTATTAAAATGATTAATTAATCGTCTAGATCAATCACAGCATAATCATGCTTTAAATGCACTTCGGTTAAAAATGTAATTCCCACCAGCTCAGATGAGATACATAGAGTTGATAAGGCGATTAATGACCGCGATAGAAATATGTGCCCACAATTTCTGAAAGTTAAGCTGCTGTTGTCGGCCTTGGTTGTTCTTCGTTCATTTTTGTGAACATGGTGTGTTTCAATAGTTTTTCGAGCGGTTTAAGTGTAGTTGTTATGAATCGATTCATCATGAAATGCGGTTGGATTAGAAACCTATATTGTCGAGAAGTGGTAGCTTTTAGGCTACCGCGACGTGGACGGTCATTTGTGCTGTTGATTGTGTTACTCCATATCCACAAATGTTCAATTGTTAGTATGCTACATTTGATGTCGTTAGAAATCACTCTACCAGCTCGCTCTACATCCAATCCGCCTATGGTGTTTTTATCTGTTGTTTATTTATGCGTGTCATAGCATCTGTGTCAAAACTGATACTAACAATCAGGGAAATTATCAATGTTTTTAAGCCTTACTTTTGGTTTGATTTGGGGATTGTCGGGAAATAGTTGCCATTTTTCAAGGAAGATATCAATATAAAATGTTTTTGACGCTGATACATTCTTATATTTTAAGCATTATTTTTTGTTGTTGTTGTTACATGTATATTTGCTTTTTTTTACGGTGAAATATTTTCATTTCTAGTTGTTAGATTTTTAGAGTTTCCATTCGTCGTCATCCATTCACAAACCGTAGTCATTCTAATGGCGGATCCCATTCCGAAAGGGTGCAGAATACATTTTTCGATAAAAAAATGGAACCTGAGCGAAATTTTCCAAAAATCCCTGTTAATTTTATTAAACCAGAAAAGGGGGTCCAGCCCCATTAGTCCCATGATTCGCCACTACATTCACCTCTCGTAAGGGAACTTCTGTCTGTTCCTGGTCAAGAGTATTTCGATGACGTCATTTCCAGTGGCAAAACTTCGGAAGGCAAATCTTGTCTTATCCCAAATGTTTCGTTACGAGATGCTAGATATTCTTCTCATATTCCCAGTATGTAAAGGAACAGTGACATCCGTATTTGTGTTTAAGCCTAAAGACCTCAGGCAGATATGGGGGTTGCTATGGAGTTTGATATAAAAATTTCCATTAAACCAAATTAAAGAGAATGTCAAAACGCGATTGCTACACGTGCGTGTCTGTTTCGCCTAATGTTGGAGATCAGTGTTGATTTACCGCTCTAAGATTAATATCAATACACTATAAATCCTATTCCTTGACGTCGGTTTCCATTACATCTATACAGTCCGACAAAAGTTAAGCGCCACCCTATATTTTTTCTAATAATAATTTTCATTTTACACCTATGTAAAAAA
>JARWCS010342460.1:0-11483 GCA_034783895.1 Geukensia demissa | reverse complement strand
CTGCCACTGGAAAAAGGGAGTGATGGGTAGGGACATAAAATTTAGTCTTTTGTAGCGGCATAAACCTACTCTTTTTTCGAAAACTACAAAGGGGGTCTTTTACGTGCAAGGAGCGTGGCACTCTCCAAACACGTCACCCACTATGATCCACGGCCAGGCTTTCTGCATTATTACCTGACGACCCCCAACGAGAGGGCCTCCCCTATCCACCACTTGGGGTTCGCGTTGTGTCAGCTCTGTGGGTCAAGCCCTGGAGACCGCTCCGGTGCCCAGTTTTTTAACAGGAAATAAGAAGCAAAGATAGACCCGGGGTATAGAAATACGGTGTTTGGTTTCTCTACCAGTAGGTAAAACCTCTTCTAAATGTGGGCGAGATGTATAAATAGTTGACCACCCCTACAGTGGTTGGGGTTTAAAAATGGGCTACTCGGTTTCTCCGCCAGTGTAGAACCCCTTCTTAAGGGGCGTCCGTTGGCATCCCGTGGCAAGATTTCGAAAACAAAAATATTTCACAGCAGTTCTAGAGTATAACGACAGGTGTCAATAGTGAGAGGGAAGCTGCTAACTCTTCCGAGGCACCTGAACCTACTGCTGATTCAGGTGCCTCAGAAGAGTAAGCAGCTTCCGTCTCACTACTGACACCTGTCGTTATACCCTGGAACTCCTGTGATAAATTTTTGTTTAGTTGTCCAGAAATGAGGAAGATTAATCATGGCAAGTTTCTTTTTTAAATCTCCACGACTAATAGATAAATTGTTCATGCCATTACACCCGTCTTTTAGTACCCAACAATTATAAAAATAGTATCAAAAATGACAAAGACGAGCAGAAAAGACTTTAAAAAATAGACTCTATACTTGGTTAAAATATTAAAAATGAACTTTCTTTAAACAGTTTTTGCACTTGCAGTAAGATTGATAAGCATTCAATCATACATAAAACACATGAGAGCGGGTAAGCTGACCTAATAACAAAATTCTGAAAAAAACTCATTTGAAACAACGTATTGGCTCTGGATCTTCCATTGGGGCATTTTTTTAAAATTTATTTATTTTATTGAAAGCTGCTTACAGTCCAGTGGGCAATTCAATATTTCAGCCATATTCAGGACTGGAACAAGTTAACAAACAAAAAATCAATATGTAGACTATTAGCAGGGCCCGGTAAGAAAGGGCTTTTAAACTGCCACTGGAAAAATTACGGGTTGGATAGGGGCGGAAAATTAAGCCTTGTAACTGGCCGCCTACTGACCACTCAAAAGGGGTCTTTAACGTGCTTAGAACGCGACATTTCCTAAACCTGTGGCATCTTTAACGTCTTCCTGTGTACGGATTGTGAATGTATACATCCCCAACAACCAGATGACAACCCTACTAGAGAACTAATGCCTCCAGGACGCAGACATCCAGCGCCTATTTCCCCCGGCACAACCTTTGCGAAGGGGAGTTCGTGTATTTATATATCCCGTTCAAACGAACGGACGCTACTTTAACAGGGGTTTTACCTGCAGGTGGAACTACCTTTTTTCATACCCCGGCCGCTCTCAGGGGTTTTATGAAAATTTCTTCTACAAATAAATAGAAAAAGTCAATATGGATAAATAAGAATACACACAATCAATATAATTGAAAAATATCGTCGACAAAATTTACCCAAAACCTACAAGAAAACTTAATAAAAATTCAGTACTTAAAGCCACCCATGTATGTTTCTAACAGGCTCGTTTCAATTCTCTCGTTCCACTGCAAAGCACCAGTACACTTTTCAGTGTAGATTTTATCGTGTTTTACGTATTTGATCAGTTTGTTCCTCGCGTAGAACAGCTGGCACCCCATTTCAGTTTATTAGCGTGATAGCTAGTCCTCAAAGGAATACCGCATGTTGTATTGTAGCCTTTTGTATATTGTATTGTATTGTATTATTTTTTTATTATTTATATTATTATTTATTTTATTGTATTATTGCAATATTGTATTGTAGTAGTATTCATTTTTTCTTTAATAAACACGAAATAACGCCTCCTTTTAGTTATCTTATCCATTTATATCTATACCGTTACATATACACAACTGTTCCAAATGTTATAAAATAAGCGGTAAAATTCATGGTTCAATAATTATGAAAATGACTTACCTGTTGTTTCAAAATTTGATTGTGTTGCATTTATTTTAAGATGAATATTTCCATTATCTTTAGTTAAAACCGTTGTTGTTTCTTTATCCTGGGTTGCTTTAAATGTTGTTGAATATAGAGTAGGAAAGACTGTATGTTTCACCATATTGGAAGCGTTTTCAACTCTCGTTGTTTTATCTGTATCAATCATGTGTTTTGTCGCGGCGGACGTAAAATGCATTGAATCATTTTTAGTGTCTGTCGTAGATGATGCACTCCAACTACCTGATATGATAAAAGAAATTTGAACATACCAATGGAAAACCTGATATTCGTGAACTCACAGGACAGAAAAAAAACCATGACCAAAAAGAGAAACAGAGGACAAGCAACAGTACTTACAACGCAATACATAAATAGCAGTTGCTGTAAGAATCAAGGCTGTTTTATCACAAAGTAAGACTTTTTTCTTCTTAAAACCAAAATACAAATGCATTCGTGTAATAGTTGTTTTTGCTTCTTTTCTTAAATCAAGCCCGAACAAAATTTCAACCTACTTCAATTTCATAACAGATGCGATATATATTAGACGTCTAAATTTTTAATGGCTGTCTTATAAAACAAGAATAGCAGATGTACTTACAACAAAGACTACTTTTAATCGAAAAATCAACTTTTTACGCAAATAATAGAAAAAAGTTTCCTTTCAATATTTAAACTCACATTTGAATTGGATTTCCATCAAACAATTTTGATAAAACGAAAACACAGAATGTTTTTAAAAGAAACAGTGAGCTCTCTTTAGATCTTTAATTCATTAGGAAAAGGGCCCAATAAATCTGATTTTAACAGAATCCAAGACCAAACCTTGAAAAAGTTATGAAACTGTTATTAGTAGTGTTAATGTTGGTTTTATCGAATTATCTACTTGAATTTACATGAACATACCTCGCCCTGACGGAGAACAGGAGTAATTGATAATTAAAACTTTTCGCCGACCCCTGCATGGATCCCTATTGAATTCGTTGTTTGAGGCCGTTACTGTGCAACATAAGCGTCTATCACAAAGGGATTTAACACGCCAAGTAGCGTCCAAAACTTTGCATCCGATTGTTTCTGATCTGTATATTGCTGATACAATTGACACTGCTTTTCCATTTCCACAGGATAAAATGTCATCGTGATCTTCATTGATCACAACTTCTTCTGAAATCATATAATATTGGTTGCCTGACTCGTATTATTAATTGCGTAGGATAACACAAAATCGCACGATTTATGGGAGGAAAAACACAACATACAAAGTAACTGTTAATAAGAATCGGACTTTAATCAATTAAGCATATTGTTTTGACAAGTTTATAGATTTTTAAGACTTTTCGATGGACAAGTGCTTTCGTGAAAGAGTATTTGGGATTGCTTTTTACGGAAGGCTAATATATTTCTTAGTCTAACTCATCTTATCTAATTCCAGTGTAGAATACCCATGTGAGTTTCAAAAACGCATAGTCCAAAGAGACGAGACAACTTTGGAATAGACAAAAAGACAAAACGAAAACAAAATTAACAAAGGCTTGGAATACACGAACTCCTTTACAAAACAGGAGTGTGATCAGGTGCTCTAGAAGGGTAAGCATCCCCTATCTTACGCGAAACACCCGTCGTGGAATCCTTAAACTCTAATCCGGGATAACGTCAATCCGAGAAGTGGTCAACTTATTGTTGTATTACCGGTAACAGGTCCATAACTAGTTGAGATAAACTGATAACATATATATGGATCAACCAATCCTTGATGGCGACCATAGAATTTTAGGAGAGACGACCTTGATGTTCTAATAATACAAAATACGTTTTATGATTGGTAAGTGTAGCTGAAGAAAGCAATCTGAGAAAGTAATAAAATACAATGGGAGGTAACCCTAAATTAATGGATTAAATAATTGTTGCTGATCTGAATTAACCCTTTGATAATATCATGCAGTTAGATTATGAGCTTTCGTGTATTGAATGGTTTACCAATAACTCTATTTATAGCAAAATCACCTGAAATAGCCACAAAATGTTTCATGTCATTACAATAGGTAAACGGTTATAATAACAAATTTCAATTTAGAAATGGGTTTAGTACCGTTGCTGGAAATGTTTGATTATTAAAAATCGTATCGTCGGCTATGAAATGGTTCTACATACTTTATTTACTTAAACAGGAAGACCATCGTGCATAGGGCACTGATAGTTTTTTTTAATTGGTTCACAATGTTTTCTGCAAACCGGCCAAGGAAAAATAGAAAATTTACATTAGATTTCGGTCGAACTTTTAATTCATATACTAGTAACCTATATAAATGTACGAGATACTACAGTGGGATTGTAGTGAAGACAAAAACATGCATGTCAGATGGTTTACAAAAACCTCAACAAACAATGTATAAACCAAAATAAAGCCAACGATTAACATTTTAGTATTTAAAGATGTATGAGAATGTTGATAGATATTTTATATGAAAACTATTTGCTGGAGGCGCTGACTTAAAATTTAAGTTCTTATTAACTTAGTGAGTCCGCAATCATTGAACTATACTGTTGGTTTTCCATCAGTTGCTTTATTCTTGTCATGGGCTTGTCTAAAACTACAATCGGTAGAAACTTGCTTGTTTTTAACTCGCTATTTACGGCGTATTTTAACAATTGGGATTTAAACATTCAAATAATATCAAGTTATGAAAAAAAACGCATTTCCTGCGACTTTATAATCCTCCAATGGATGTCTCACAGGTATGGTAACTTAATAGATAACACTGTCCAAACGTTTCCGGTAAATAACTCAAATAAGGCATGCACCCGCACTCTCGCATGCGACGGGTGTCGTGAGGGTACGCTTACCCTTCCGGGGCACCTGATCCCACTCCTGTTTTGAAAATGGGTTCGTGTAGTCCCAGCCTTTGTTCTTTTTGTTTTTGTTTTATCTTTTAGTTTGTTTCGAATTTGTCATGTCTCTTTGTGTTATGCGCTTTTGTTCTCTTGCATAGAATTCAAATCTGTCTTATTAAAAATGAATGGTAATTGATGTACATTACCATATTCGTTTTATAATCATTGTTCATGGATTAACTATTAATGATGTGCAATTAAAATAATGTACTACTGATAATGGCGTCATATATCCTGCGTTAATGAACTCGTTCGATGAAACATATATGATTTAAATAAATAGTAAAAACTATAAATTTTACTAATATGTTCTATGGAAAATATTTCATGAAGAAAAAGGAGATGTGGTACGATTGTCTACGAGATAGGCATTCACAACGAATAAATTTCAAACATTTACAGGTTGCCATAATATGATTGCCTGAGGCCTGAAATAATGGACAAATATTCTTATCATAAGGCATGTTTTCAAAGTCCCAAATTAAGATATGATAATATGGTGATATTTAATTCCAAATAAGAGTACAATTCAAAACACTTGTAACAGTTTTATGTTTAGTAACACTTAACATAAAAACAACAACATCGACTGGATAACAGGTTCCTGAGGCAGGTAAGAAATGTGGCGGGGATAAACATGTTTGTGAACGTTCAAAACGTGTAACAAAGTTACACCAAAACGAAATAAAAAAACCTTTAAATACCAACTACATCGGATGCATGCAGACAATTACAAATACAACAAAATACACCATGACATGAAAACTTAGAAAAGTTCACGTTGTTATCGGCTTCTAGTTGTAAACTGTGAACCGGAGTGGTCTTCAGGGCTTGACCCACAGAGCTGACCCAGCGGGAACCTTAGGTGGCAGATAGGGGAGGCCCTCTCGTGTGGGGGTTGCCAGGTTATTATACGAAAAGCCTGGCCATGGACTATAGCGGGTGACGTGTTTGGAAAATACCACGCTCCTTGCACCTAACAAGACCCCTTTTGTAGTTTTCGATAAAGAGAAGGCTAATGCCGCTACAAAAGGCTAGTTTTTTTCCTTCCTACCCATCACTCTCTTTTTTTCAGTGGAATCAAAACACACTAGGCTAGATTAAGTGTAGAAATAGCATGCATATCCACGAAAACAAAGTTCAACAATATAGAAAAACGTCAGGTGGGAATGTATGGATCAAAACAAGGACAAAAGTGGTAGGCACGGACAAAATAGCCTTTTTTAACGGCCAAAGGTCTTAACTTTTTTCCCAAAGAAAAACAATATTCATCATTTTGTACTTTAACACAGCAGTGAACTGCTTATAATTCCAGAGCACTTCATTTGGGTGGCTTTCTTTTGTGGGTTGGTCGGGTCTGAGTGGTTTCTTTTCAATTCTTTATTTTTCTTTTCTTCTTAATTTGGGGTCCATATCTTTTGTTTTCCATCCATTTATGGAATTTAAGTCAGACAGAAACGATCCACATCTTCCGTACATACGTGCACAAAATGTATTATTTAATCTGCATTAATGACCTCATTTTAAGTCTTTTTTTAACTTTCTTTCAATTTTAATATTGATCGGCCACATACAACAAAGTAAAGCTATGGAATATCCACAGCGGCGTTTTCCCAATAGTTTAGTCATTTTTATAGGTTAAATAAATTCCCTATGTTAGATCGCTTTCTGTTTCTATTTCAAAACAGTAACTTCTGTAACAATATACTTACTTGCTGTAATTGTAATAGTAATAATTAATATCCTGCAGGTTAATATTGTGAGATGTGGTAATTGGGCAGTTGTCCTCATTGTTCATTAAGTTTATTTTGATCGTTGTTCAGGGTTATCAATGTTTGTATTAAGATATCAACAGGACATTTTACATATAGGTCAGTTTAATATTATCACCGAAACATTTATTAAAAGGAATTCGAAGATACCAAAGGGGCAGACAGAAATCATACCCTTCCATACTTATGTGATGATTTGTCTTTTTTTCTTCTGCCTTTTTTCGTCAAAACGTTTGATCAACTATCTTTTATTCAAATTTAACTTTCATATAGCTTTTCAATATTATAATCAATGGTAAAATAAGGCAACAATTTTTCTTAGATGTACATGTAGATTTCTCACAATTATTTCTTTATAAGCAAAGCATTGTACATTTTACATAATAGGTCCTCATAGGAACTAACTATTTCATTAAATCAACAGTATGTTAAAAAATTTGGTTAAAGAGATGAAGATAACTTTCTTAATTTTCATATGTGAACTATTTTGAGAATTTTAAAGGAGGAATATTATATCAATATGTTTATTAATATTTGTGGGTAAGCGTCGGTACTCAGAAATTTCTGTGGAAATTTGAATATGCGTTCTGCTTACTAGAAGATACGATTAAGGTGATGAGTTTTGGTTTTCGTAGCCATAATTTTGTTGCAATCATACAATAATTACAACAATTAATAAACAATAATTGGCCTATTTAACCAGACATGTGCGGGTTTTTCTCAACATATTTTATTTTGATTCTCTCTCGTGACATTTTCTCTGGTAATTTTCTTACATTTGAAAAAAAAATGTTCGCTTCCAGTATTGATCTCAAGTGTTTGATCCATTTCAACCGATTTTTAAAGTGTGTTTTTATTGCTGTTTTGTCACACCACTGTCCCAGGTTAGGAGAAGGGTTGAGCGCTCACCAACCGGTTTAGCACCACCACAAACATATTTGCATTCCAAGGCCAGGAACCTGTAGTCTAGTGGTTGTCTTTGTTTTATTAGTCATTTGTTGTTATTTGTTATGGTGTTGACTCTGGTTAATTGTCGAAGGCCGTAATGGGACCTGTAGAGGTAAAGATTCGACAGTCATTTGGTCGATGGCTGTCTAATGGACAATCATGTAAGATCTCCTATTTTTATAGGTAAACATGTACTTCGTCTGAGATCGAAAAATTTATTTATCGCTTTTGAAAACAAAAATCATTTTACCGGGATCATAGCCGTTATTCAACCAAATGTGTTCTTTCGGTTTGGTTGATATTTTATGCATATTCAGGACGAGAACAAGTCCAACAATTATCTTAAAACCCGAGAGTAGAATGGGATTAGACACAAAGAAGCAACGGTTATTGACTCTCACTGGGAAATGGAATGATGAATAGGGACGAAAAGTTACCCGTTTGTAGTGGCATTAGCCTTCTCTGTTTCAAAAACTACAAAGGAGTCTTTTACGCACAGGGAGTGTGACTTTCCCAGACACATAAACACATCACCCTTGATGGTCCGAGGCCTGGCTTGTCGTATTTTAACAAAAAATGTTTAAGAATACTTCCCAAACAATATCTGTGATCATCAATGCATGTGTTCATTTGATGTAAACAACTGCATTTTTTCCAATACAGAGGTCATCTGATATGACAGCGTTAAGTAATAATATTCTTAGCTTTATTTCACTGACATCGGAATGTCTTTTTTTAGATTTGCATAGCGTGAAGTCTTCAAATAACAGAAATGAAAATTTCCATGCATTGATACCTTTTTAATTTTGGACATAACGACATTAATTATGCTGAATTAGGTCTTAAAAACTGAAAATAGGCATTTGCATCTAATCTTTGTAACGGATCAAATTCTGTGAAAATCCTGAGATGTGAGTGATATTTATATCCTTGCTACAAAAGTTCACAAGTAAGATGAAGGTTCCGATCGTTGAAGTCTTAACCTTTATTTCAAACAAGATGTGAAACATAAACACAATAAGAAGGGGCTAGACTCGCATCTCCGTCAAGCAAATGAACAAGTGTAAGTCCGATGTAGGTAGGTTTTTATTTCAATTAAACAGCTGAGAGACAGATAGGGGGACTAAACACCACGAGAGACGAAGTCCCGAGGGGTGTTTAGGCACACCTTTCTGTTTTAAAGCTGTTTAATGAAATAAAAACCGTACTGAATCCTTTAATCAACGTACAAACCGACAAATAACCGAAAATGTTCGTATTTTGTTGATTTGAGGTACCTTATTTCCCTACATAGGGACGGGTCCAAATCACACAATTCATAACAATCCCACGTGTTTAAACAATTCAAATAAATTAATACCCGCAGGTTAACTTCATTTCAATAATGAAAGTGCTTTTATATAGGACGATAGAAAAAAATCTCGTGAAAACTTTTGCACATGTATAAAGTATGTGATATTGGATTATTATATTTTCACGAATTGTGGTGTGATTTAGTTTTTTACGAATCGTAAATGATTCGTTTTGACATGACATGGTAAAACTTCAGCCTCTACGTTCATGAAAATTAAAACTGCAAACGATTTTTTTATTTCTTCGTTCATTCTACGGCTTTATCGGTACTTTAAATTTAAATTTTACTATGTTTCCATTTTCATCTATTGACTACATATTTTGACATTTAATTAATTATTCTTTGATGGCCCCGTTGAAATTGCAGGGACAGACTCATTATAGGGTTGTAAGTTTAAAGGCAGAATTATTTATCTGCCAAAAGTGATAATTTACCAATTAATGTGAATTATTTACTTGAGAGGAGTATTTAATTCGGAGTAGGTTTTATTTCAACAAAAGATTCTATTCAAGATTAGAATCGACCACTGGGAATTGTGAAAATAAAATACCTAACAAACCAAAGAAATTTCACGTATCGGTTTGTAATTAGAAATAAGTTTTGGGCAGCCTTTCCTCCGAAACGTTACTACTTCTAATTTTTCAATGATTTATTAGTTTTGATAAATACAGATATCGCGTGGTTCTCAACATCATTACAACAAGCATGACTTGACGGTTTGTAAAAGCTCTAGATTGCATGAAATGTTAATTTTTTACCTAATTACCTAATTTTTAAATCTATTCCTCACTCTAAACCATATATTCCTTGTCAGCATGATAAGAGAAGTCTCATGAGTATTTGACCACCCCTCTCAATTTCAAAATTGCAAGTTAAAAAATTAAGTTGAAATTGATACTCAAAACCAACACAAATTCAATTTTTTCAAAATATTTCAACATTAAATAGACAACAGAAATATAAAAAGGAAGGGGGAACATGTTCAATATCAAGATACAAGCCAACCCTTTTAGGAGAATGAATGCCAAAAACGCTATAATAACCTAGATTATAAGCTAAAAGACCATTGTATACGTTGGATATTTGGAAGGCTGAGGGCACGATGTTTTGTTTGTTTCAAATAAATTGAATTAGACGATAATTATACGAGAATGTCAAAGTCAGTCCCCTTTTTGGATAACTGGGATATTACATTGCTGACCTTTTTCAAAACTGTTTACAGAAAATCACATACTAATCTTATTTACACGTCAATATTGTACAAAGAGCACAAAATGAATAATAAATTGCAGGAATTACCCCTCCGCTACAATCCCTACAAAACTGATTAAAATATGAATTGTAAACAGAAATATCTAATAACAAATATAAAAGATATTCACTTAAAGCCAGTGTAGAATACCCATGTGAGACATCTATGTCCAAAGAGACAATACAAATTTGAAAACGAAAACAGTAGGAACAAAGTCTTTGAATCCACAAACTCCTTTACAAAACAGGAGTGTGATCTGGTGCTCATGGAGGGTAAAAATCACTTTTCCTGCTAGCAACACTTGTCGTGGTTTCCTTAATGTCAAAATCGGTGCAAATCAGGATGTCAAATTCAGGAGTGTCAATTTATTACAAATCCGGAAGGAATCCATTTAAACTTCCATAGAAACAGGAGTGTGATCAGGACCTTTCTTGCGCGCAACACCCGCCGTGAAATTCTTTAAAATTTAATTCAGGTTAACGTCAATCCGAGAAGAGATCAACTTATTTTTGTATTGCCGGTAACAGGTCCATTACTAGTTGAGAAACATTGATACCATTTGGATCAAACGATTCGTGATGGCGACCATAGAATTGAAGGAAGGGCGACTTCAATCTTGATTGGATGTATACTTGTTGAAGTAATTTATGTGACAACAGCTATGCTCTCTTAAAAAAAATCCAGATACTTGGAACAGGCACGAGAGTATCGGATCAACTGCGAAACATAAACCCCGTAGGCAGGGGAAAATAAAATATAGCCACAAAAATATGCGAAGTTTACAATAGGAAACATAATTTAGACAAATGCGTTATTATGTTTTATGTCCAAGTTTTTCATTGGATTCATAGCCAAAAGGATGGAAAAATTCTTTTCTTAGAATGTTGGTAATTTTTGTTAACAAATCCCCTTTTAAACTCAATAATAATATATAAAATGTATCAATTGTCTTTTCGAATGAGTTTTATGAAATAAAGACAGTACTTATTGGTATAATAGTACAATTACTTTTCGGTCGCCATCATGATTTGGTAGACCGGTACGAAATATCCATTTCACAGATGACAATGGATATCTTCCGACTGTCATGAATACAAATCCGTTCCTATAC
>JARWCS010342430.1:0-11484 GCA_034783895.1 Geukensia demissa | reverse complement strand
TGTATAAAAACTCGAATTCCCAAAGCAAAGGTTGTGCCAGGGAAAGAATAGGCACTAGGTATTTCGTTCCTTGAGGCAGTAGTCCTCTAAAAGGGGCGTACCTCGTGTGATGGATGTATAAATTCACAATCCGTCTGGAGGGAGTCGTTAAAGAAGCCCCGTGTTAAGGAAATGTTAAGGTCAGTAGGCGACCAGTTACAGGACTAATTTATCCGCCACTATGCAACCCGCATTTTTTTCCAGCTTACCGGTCCCTTCCTATCAGTCTACATATTGATTTATTGTTTTTAACTTGTTTCCTTCCTGAATATGCAGTGAAATATTTGCCGCTGGACGTTAAGCAGTCAAGAACATTACCAAAAAGGGAAAGTTTCTTAAATTTGCATATACTTAGAAATTTAGAGAGTTCCAATTTTAATTAAAAGACAAATTCTAACCATCGGTTAAATTTATATATCAATTTTTCAAAAGAATTTAACATATTTTGCAAAATGTTAAATTCTATTGTTTAAGGTAAGAAAACTTCATACGGCTGCTGGAAAAAAATCTGAGCATAGAAACTTGATGAGACTTTGGGAATATAATCAAATCTTAATTATCTTTAAATTCCAAGCTCAGATTTTTCCCCAGACAAATTTAAAGTGTTGAAGGGCTATTTGACCTTTCATGACGCCTTTCCATATATGGTAACTAATCCTTACTGTTAAGCAACAATCAATCCATCATTACCCGGAACTAATATTACTGCAATCACCAAACTCTCTTCAAAAAGTTTGACATCTTTTTATATTAGCAAGTATAAGCAATCTACGTCATAGAAGTGAAAGGAATACGATAAACTATAAAATGTTTCTTATGTTTGAGTAAGGTGATCTATTGGGTCAATGAAAAATAGTCAGTTATAAAATGTTCTCTGAAGTTAAGAGAAATACTACAGATAAAATAAAATCAACAGAAGGTAGTTGCATTTGTTATTTAATCAAACGCTTTTTCTACTTATACGGGACATCCGCGAAAAACACCGAATCATCAGCACAGGAGAATACCGTGAATGCGAAGACATGCCAAAAACAAGAGAACAGCGAAACAGGCATCAACGCAAAAAGAAGAAAACCAAAGAAAAACTACAAATATAAACCAAAACCAAAAGCAAAGAGAACAAGACAACACAAGATAAATGACGGAATCAATCAATACAATCGGATGAGTTGCATGCTCACAAATAAACAATACTCATTAAAACAATATGGGGATCGAGTTTTCTTTGAAACTATTGAAAACTTCAACCGTATCAATTATGTCTTAAAATATTTTAACAATCTACTATTTCTCGATACTTTCACTAGATGGTGCCCGTTTAAACTTTTTTGTGTAAAACTTGCCAAGAATTGCTTAGATTTTGTCTAAATAAGCAATTCCTGAGGAGAAAGAGTTGTAGGTTAAGCGAACTCTATTACCTTTCATTGTCCAACTTATTGACTGTCGGATTAACAGGCTGTCGGACTAACGGAGTGTCGGACTAACGGACTGTCGGACTAACGGGCTGTCGGATTAATGGCCCGTCGGAATAACGGACTGTCGGATTATAGCTACGCTCCCTATTCTAGTCGTCGCGATATTTGTCAGGTAATGGTTCGTCCCATTCTTTTGAAAAATCCATCAAATTTCCCAAGATCACTTTCCCTTCTATTGTTATTGGCGCAACAGACCCGATAGGGTAAAAAAGACCGTTTATAGTCAAAGGTACCCCTCTTCTCGTGAAGGGCTTTTCATCTGTAGATATACGAAAAGTGAAGGTGTCAGATTGGAGATCCCACGTAAGACATTAAGTTACATTGAAGTGGTACACTGTCCTTCGATGTATCTAATTCTTTCAGATCTTTCGCTAAAACTGCTGCAATTTCGTGCAAACGAAGATTTCCTTCTGTGATCAGTGCTTTTTGCGTGTGTTGCATCTTCACTAGCGGATAGGTATGCAAGTTCATCGTCCACGTAAAAGTTCGAGTTGATACACTCTCTAACGTCAGATCCATATTTCAGATATGATTTTTGCCGAATTCCGCAGCCCATACGTTGCGACAGCTGGGGACGGGCTGTTCCCGATGACGTGAACACAAATCCCATATTCAAAGATGTCTTTATCAAAATCATTATCTTTATAACACAGGAATCGAAAAAAATTTCTATGATTCGGTCTGACTTCGAAACAGTTAAACATTTTCTGAATGTCTGCGGTGATGGCCATCGGTTCTTTTCTAAATCGCAGGAGAACACAAAGTAAACTATTGACTAAATCTGGACCCGAAAGTAGTACGCTGTTTAAGGCTACGTCGTTGTGTTTTGCTGAGGAGTCAAATACTATCCTGATTTGGTCCATCTTTCTGGGATAGAAGACCCCAAAAATTGGCAGATACCAACATTCTTCGTCGGTGCCTAATGCAGGCGCCACTTCGGCGTGTTCGTTAACGATTAATTTGTCCATAAACTCAAAGAAATTTTCTTTCTTTTTTGGTCTTTCTTCAAACTCATTTCCAGTGACCTCTCTCTTTTCAATGCTTGTGATCGATTGTTAGGCATCTTGTTTCTTGATGAACGGAAAGGTAGTGGAGCTCCAAATCTTCCATCGGTGTCCTTATAGAATTCTCGGTCCATTATTTCTAAAAATTCCCTATCCTCCACTGATAACCCAACTTAATTATCATCTGCAGTAGTGTCAAATACATTTGCTCTTCCTAATATCTCTTTTACCAGAGTAGAATCATTGTTATCATTATTCATTCTTTCTTTCATTTTCAATTTGTTAGTACGTGATGTGCTTCTACTACATCCCTACCAATCAGTAACAAGATAGACGCCTTTATATCAAAATGCGATATCTTTCAAATGACTATAATTCTCAGCTACGGCAGGAGTTGCTATCTCCTCTTTAGTACGATCACATTCGATTAGAGATGGTAGACCAATTGTCGCCTGTCCATTCAATTTTGAATCCTTGAGCACTTCTTCCTTATGAAACGACACTCCCGGTGCAGGACGACAGTGTATATTCCATAGCCTCGCTTTGTAAATCAAAGGTATCAAAAAAGTCTGACCTAGCTAATGACCTGTTACTTTGATCATCATGTATTGTGTACATTTTTACGGCTTTTTCTGGATGACCCATCGGATATGCTTTCACTAGTAGGGTTTTTGAACGTGATTAACCGGAAAATCCATTTCCGCATATCTGAGTACTTTTACTCTTTCCGATTGATCGCTCTGATTTTTTATGCGCTCCCCGCCATTCCCTACTGACGTTTTTGACGGCGTTTGTTCTTGCAGTTTTCTAATGCTTACGTGCATTGGAGTTGTGTGACTATCGCTGCTACAATCCGAACATTTTGTCAATTCTTGTCATTTAGACCGTAAGTGAGAGGGTTTGCAGCATCTGTAACAAAGTTTATTTTCCTTCAAAATCCTCCTTTCTTCAAATGATTTCTCCCTAAAGGGAGATAATGTCTCTTATGAATTCGGTGAAAAGTGGAAATGTTACGTTCTGTCTTTTCTTTTGTTGACAGCGTGTATAGTCCATTTTTCTTGAATGTTACGTAGCAACTTGTTTACAATCGGTATAATCCCGGAAGATGTATCAAAGTAAAAGAAGTGCTGAGTAAGTGCTATCCAGTGATTCTCTGGAATAATGAATTTTCTAAATCTTGTATATCTCCGTCAATTTTTCTTTTTACAGATCGTGTAAACGTCTTACTTTATAATTTTGCTGATAGAAAATAGTTTGTACTTGTTGAAAATAGCACATTGAGACCATTTTACTGTTCTTAGCCTTTTTGTATGGAAAAAAATGTTAAATTATCGTTGTACGTGATTGCAATTTATAAACATATCAATACATCGTCGGTTTAATTGTTGACATCGACAAAGAGGACAAGGATGCAAAAATAACTTTTATGAAAGAGAGTCAGAAGAAGAAAAATTGTATACGTCTGGTCTGCGACTTAGGATGAGATATGGGTAGAATTCCAAAACATAGTGTCCGTTATTGACGATCCTTTTCCTGCTGGAAAAAGTAATCGGGTGTTTACAATTTCGGAAAAAGATGCCAATAAATTGTGAAAATTAACTTCCGATACCAAATTTTGATGCAGTAATCTTGTTTTTTCATGTGTTATGAAATTGTAATTTAGTCTTAATGCATTTCTTTATGGTTAAAATAAGTATGTTAAACTGTTAAAATAATATTGCAGACTAATTTATTGGTCGACAAAAATTGCATTAACTTCCGCTACAAATGGGATTCCTTGTACAATTAGAAATAGAGAGAAAATATTTCTGAATATGAAAACTTTAACTTATGTTCCTATGCTTTCAATGTTTGTAAAGTTGGGAAAAGGCAATTTTAAGGCGGTTTATCATGAGCTGGCACGACACAGTTAAATGTTTCGTAACGGATTTTCTTGGTGTGGTAAAAGTGATGTGCACAGATATTTTAACGTCCAATGTATTTTTCTAGGAAACCTTACGAGTTTCTATCTTTTTTTCCTTCATTATGTATAATAATTTTCTAAAGAGTTCAAACGAAATAACCGTGAAAATACACACACGTTCATTAAATAATTATTGGCAAAACAGTTAAGATGCTATATTTAACCTCCGCTACCACTAAAATACTACCAAAGTTTGAAATAAATTATTTTTTTTATTAGAAAACATTTACGTGTGAAAATTTGGGGTATCAATTTACATGTATTCATCTTTCGGAAACCATAAAAGTAATTGCAATATATAACACTTTATTTTTTCACTCAGTCGCCTGTAGAAAATTCAAAAAAATGAAGAATGACTGATCTATGGTTCTACTAATTTTTCTGTGATATCGCTGAGCAATGTATTTCATCCATTTTGTACTTAAATTAATTTCATTTAATCACAGAGCATCTTAAAATTACCCGTTTAGTCTGAGGCCGGCAAATGCCGCCAATAGAGGTCGATCATGTTTAAATTCTATCCTCGATTTGAAGTACCTCTTTTGTAGGTACTTAGATGGGATTTTGGTTATTGTTGTTCAGTATATGAATTATTTTAATTCGTAGAAAAAAATAGAAGGCGGTTGGTTCTGATATTTTGTTAATTTTAACATATGGAGGCAGAATTACAAGGTATCCACTCAATCGTTCGGTACTAAACTTAAAATTTACTTTAATATTCATTTCAGTTAATTGTCTTGTATTTAAGTCGGTTGGTCTTTATAGTGGTTTCAAAATTTCTCCATATGAAAGATGGCCAGTTTTTTCCTCATCAGTTTTTCCTAATGCATTTGTTTCTTCTTTTGTTTCTTCCATTTTTCTTTGTAAAAGAGATTTCAACTTAACTGACAAAAATACTTGCAACATAACAAATTGTACATATTGCAATCAGTATTAAAATTATTTTAGATTATATTGTTAATTGAGTTTTATTTGGCCTTAACATGAATTTAAAAACATGAGATTAAAAACACTCACTTTGACGAATCACTCTCAAGGTAGACCCCGTTACGAAAGAAGCCAACTCGGTTAAATCCTGGATATGAAATACGGTATCCATCTTCTCTTGTAGGATCAACAAATTTCATTCCGTTGTCTACGCAACTTTGTGTGTCATCTATGACTTTAACAGTAAACTGCAATAAAAATAATCAAAACGGGCATTGTGTTTAAATTGTATATAGAAATTAGAACCAACAAGTAAAGCTTTAAACTACCCATAATATTACCCGAGATGTTCTCGACTCATCGTAACAAACAGCATTTTGTTTTGGCGGTTGCTTCATTGTTTTTTTCATAGTTCTTTAAGTTCTTATATTCTTATATTTTTCTTTTCTTGTATGATGTTTAATTTTTTACTTATTTGTTACACCTTTAAACTTAGCTAAAGCATATAAATGGCAAAACTTTGGTCAGTGTGCCTATAAAAGTATCCTTCAAATAAGGGGATCAGGTTATCGTATTTTTTCAAGACATCCGCGTCGGAAAGAATTGCCGGGGTGACGCATCCCTCTCTCAGGATAAATCAGTTATTTAAAGTATTGGTTTCAAAGTTCTGAAAGTTTATCCTCATTGGAAAATATTTCGCTATTGAAGAACTCTTAGAATTATCGTTTACGAAATAAACAGCTTCGTACCTCAAAGTGATGTTAGTTATGAACTCCTCTGTACATCGAACAAGAATTGTATTGTTTGTTTTTACATGTATCTTCGATTGGTAATCAGGTATAAATAACTGGAGTTTTCGCCTCACCTGTAAAGGTACTTTACTTATTGGATGACGAGGAGTGACAGTATGATTTCCAACTTTAATGGTGTAAGTAGGAAAATCTTCTATCATCAAAGTGACACGATATGATGTCCCAGGCGTGTATCCATACTTGGCTTTCGCATCGACTATTAGTTGTCCAAGTGTCTGTGGGTACAGAGGATATAATATTTTATTTGACTTAATATCAGTGTGAAACTTCATAAAAAGGGTTTACAAACACGAAATTAACCAGTTCAAAACTAAACATGATAATTTACGAAATATTTTTTAAGAAGCTTAGACATACCTCATCTGCGTTGTTCATTAGCTTGTGTCTTTTTAAACTATTTAAAGTATACATTTAAATAGATGTCACAAGTTACAATAGACACAACTAACAATGCAAATTTCAAAATTTTGTTAATAAATGGACATTACATATATCATTTTTTCTACAAAATTCCATGTAAAAACATTAAATTAAAAATGTTCAGTTCAATCTTTCTTCTTATTATTTTAAACAACATATTACTTCGGAGTACTATTCAATAGACCATTCTTTATTACTTTGAATGGACTGATTTCTAAAGTGGAAAAGAATCCTGGGCCTGCTTGCAGTAACGGCAGGTGCTACCCTTGTAGATGTTGACATGAATATTTTAACAATTGTTGTTGATGTGGTAATATTCTGGAATTGAAACTATTTGTATGAGCTTTGCTCAAGGAATTCAACACCCTTAACATTTGGAATATTTTGCATTTGATCATGATGAAAATTAAGGAAAACTAGCTGTACCTACTTCATGTTGCATGCACCTGTAGTAAGTAAATATATGTAATTGTTGGTTTGTGTTGCAGAGACCACTTGCGCGTATAAATATGTTTCTCGGTTTTTTTAAAGATGTGATGCATTCTGCAAGACAATATTCCCATATATCTTTACATAATTATGCTGAATATTTAAATAATGAATTTAATAAAAGTAGAAAAATTAAGAACGAGTTTGGTATTAAATATTGCTTTTTATATAACCAGTTTTGGGTTAGCTTTTGTTTAAATCTTACCAAGAATATTGAGATATATTTGAATTATCTGGCTGGAAAATTAATTTATGGTTTTTTGAAAACATTACATTTTATTTCGTCAGATGTATACTTACATAATCTAATATTATGATGTTTAAAAGATTTTGTTGTCATCGAGAGTTTCATGAAAAGGTGTGTCTTGTGACCGGAAGTTCCTTCCAAGTTAATATCAAAATTTTTTGTTCTCAATTTCAGAGTTTGTTGGAACATGTAAAACGGATTGGAAACAAAAGCTGTCAATTGAATTCAAACAAAATTGTGTTACTTTAAAAAAAGAAGAAGTACAGGTTATCTGCAATATGTTTTCAGCAATAACAAATTATTTAAAACTGAGACGAATCAATCCCCTGGGTAGAATCAAAATTGGGAATTTGTCCATGCGTTCACCGAAATTGCTTTTTGGCTCATTGTCAATTGTTTATAAAAAAATGTTAACTACCGGTTTCAAAATAAATTTAGGAAGTGATGTACAAGCACCACCACATTCCTCAGGGGAGGCAAGTCTTGCTTGTAAGTCGTCAGCATCCGGGTCCTCTACTGGTAATATTATAGTTGTTGGGCAGCCAAATGGAATGCTGAAATAACAGAATATTGGTTTGTTCTAATGTTGTTATGATGTGTATTATTACAAAACACAAGTCATGAAATAAAGTAACGTATGTCGTATACGTCTCCAAGCGCATACGTTTTTCAAGAGCATGTGCCAAATACAGCGATTTTCTAGACAGAGCTGGGTCGTTGACACAATAACTGACAGGAATGTGTTGCTCCTCGGTTGATGTCATCACTCCAGAAATTTTACGATCGACACCACAATCTTTTATATCCGTTTAACAGATGAAAACGGACCTTTTCCTGTGAAGTTGCTTGTGATCCCATGAAACCCTCCTTCCCCTTAACCCTGAAATGACTAATATCTAAATAAACATGGACTTATTACAGTCGCAATCAAGTCGATTCACAATATTCGTAATTATCAACAGAAATATGCGTATAGGAATATTTGTCTTTTATTTTCAGGCATGGAACAACAAAAAAAACGAATCTGAATGCTATCCTATCCTGTGAAATTTTTACATCGAATAAAGAAAAAAGACAGTAACTCCCAAATGCACGCAATGTTAACAGCCAACCAAGCACCAACTGACGTCTAAATAATTAGAAAACAGAGATGTGGTGTAATATATAAGAGAGTCATCCAAAACGTATAAAATACAAACATCTACGGGTTGCCCTAAGGCCTTAAATAGTGGAAAAATATCTACACCATAATACAAGCTGTAGAAGGCACCGAAAAAAACCGTGATGATAAACAAATGACAAAATAATCGACCAAATAAATCTACATTGTAAAAAAGTAACACTTAATCATAAAAAACAACGACATCCATTTGAAAACAGGTTCCTTGCCTGGGACAAGCACATAAAGTATGTGGCGGGGATAAACGTGTTTGTAATATTGTTTGACAAAACCTTTTAAACCAACCGCATCAAATTTAGATACTGAGGTCGGTGCATAGTACGCAGACACTTATAAATGAAGCAAGAAACAACATAATGTACCAACCTTTTAAAAAGTATTCGCTGTTTCTGACAGCTAGTTCAAAATCCAAACACAATGGGAACATTACCTGATTCACTAAAGCTAAGATGTCAGAATGTCAGAACACCTACCCTACAGTTGGTTGAACAGCTGCTACTGGACTACCATTAGGTAATTTGCTATCGTTTCTAGTTCTAAGATCTACTGTGGTTACAAGTCTGCCTGTACCAGAAGCTGGGACAGCCCACGGTATACCATCTAATCTAAAAAGTGTGAAAATTAGAACTGCATCTTACATAACTGCCATTCAAAGATGATAATTTATTATTTCTTGGGATCATATACAAGGTTCTTTTAACACACTATATGAATTTGATGTGAACAAACAATACTTGTAATTTAATTGCTTTACATTAATAAAAGACACAGAATTGTTACTTAATATTGATTCATGAATATTGTTCATTTTGAAATGAAAACGTGCTGTTTCAACGGAAATTTTACCTTTACCCCAGAAAAACTAAACGAAAATCACACTACATTAATATATAAGGCCTTATATAAGTAAATTAGTTTTGGGTCTTCCTCGGAAGACATATGTCACCTGCGCCCACATATTTTCAAGGAATATTTGGAAACAGGAAGTGGAAATGCAATGAGTTCAAAACTGTCTTACATGATACAGTTCACCACACTGAAGCTCCCTGCCAAAAATTAGGACGATAAATGCATGGTTCCAGAGTAAAATGTGACAGAAATTTTCTAACATGAAAAAAAATAGTTGAAGTCTCGGCAAATAGGAAGTGGCTATGCCGTTCCTTTTAAACTGCTTGACATAATATTCTTTACCATACCAAAGGTCTGTGCAAAATATCAGGAAGCTAACCTTCATGGTTGCTGAGAAAAATGTGACACAATTTTCCAACATGAGAAAATAGTCGAAGTCTCGGCAAACAGGAAGTGGAAATGGCACCGACTTGAAACTGCCTAACACGATACATATCCCCATACCAAAGGTATGTGCCGAATATCAGGAAGCTAACTGCATGGTTTCTGAGAAAAATGTGACAGAAATTTTCCAACATGAGAAAAAAGTCAAAGTCTCGGCAAACAGGAAGTGGAAAAGTAACCGAAACTGCCATACCCGATACACTTCCCCATACCAAAGGTCTGTGCCAAATATCAGGAAGCTAACTTGCATGGTTGCTGAGAAAAATATGACAGAAATTTATATTCACGAAGACACAAGTCAATGCAAGACAACAGATAGTGATCTCTATATGTCACTCAGTGAAACGCAGGTGACACAATGGTGTAAAACTTCACTTTGCTTTTTCTGCTTCCATTCTGCTGTGGAGATGGAATATAAGATTAAATTCTTATGTCCCCCATGCCAATATTGCAACCAAAGTGTACATTCAACAGAACCCTTCTTTTAAGAGGAGAAATTTTGCATTTATTGTCACAATATACATTTTGGCAATGGTGGCCATCTTGGTTGGCAGGTGAAGGTGGTGGACACAAATTTGGTATTTGTAGACTAGAATACTCATTCAGTTTGATTTGAATTGAGCAACCAGTTTCAGGTGATTTCAGTAAAATGTAAACAGAGGACAGACACAAAGCAATAGTTCTTTTAATCCTTTTGGATCAGCTAAGCTAAAAAACTGACCTCTCCAAAGCCTCATCATACTCGTTAACTGCTTTCTTGACTGATTCATCGTCATGGTTCTGTCTTGCTTCCTGTACCTGTAAAACCAAAATAATATCTGTATTTAACAGTCAGCAGGATAACCTCTATGTTCTTTGTTATATATACATATAGCATACAAAAAATTCTCCATATTTATTCAACATTGGTTATTTTGTATTTTGTCTGACATGAAATTCATCAAAAAATGTTTTACAGAAATTTGCTGCATTTGTTAAAATTCTAAAACACTAAAAAACGGAAAGGCCTCAAAAAGTATTGCAAATAGTAGTTGTCCCTGTCATGGGATTTGGCTTCCCATTTCAATTTGTTTCGATTTTAGTGCTTCTTTTGCTATGTTTGGATCCTGGACTTCCTATGCTTTGATTCTAATGCTACTGATGAGAGGTTAATTCTTGAAATGTACATAAAGCATATGAAAATTCTCCATATCTATTCGACATTGGTAAGTCTGTATTCTAAAATACTTCAGTAATTTGTAACTTGTTGTCATTACAATTATAGTATTTGGGCAATCAGACCATACTTCACAAAGCACAACACCTTAATGCATAAATGTATTAAAAAGAGTAGAGCATATCACTGCTGTCTTTAATTGAACTTTTCACAGTTAAAAATTGTTGACTGAACTTTTTTAAACACCTGCCAAATGTCCATGTCTGATCAATAGTTTTTTTTTGTTGAAAATACATGTACTATTTTCTATTACTTGTACCCTGCACAACAAGACTTTCAATTGACCTGAAATTCATTACCTTCACTTGGTTATTCTGATATTTTTCAGGCTTACGCAAAACGGAGGTGCTTCGCAAGCGCAGCATGATACAACCGCAGCACGTTGAAATGTGAAAGGTGAACAAAAGATCCTTTGGGTA
>JARWCS010342419.1:0-11484 GCA_034783895.1 Geukensia demissa | reverse complement strand
GCGGCCATCTTGCTCGGAAGTCTGGGTCATCGGACACAATTTTGGAAGAGGACCACCTAAGGACCATTCCACCAAAGATTGGTCAAATTTGACCCAGTCGTTTCAGAGGAGAAGATTAAAATATGAAATGTTGACGAATGACGAACGCCAAGTGATGGCAAAAGCTCACATGGTCTTTCAGGTCAGGTGAGCTAAAAAAAAATTTGTTAATGTGTGCGGGAAAGAAACATTTAAACATTTTATTTTCATAGCTCAATTTGTGTATTTTGTGTGTTAAAAAAGGAATCAGAGTGGGTTAAGAAGGAATTTGAGGTTTTATATTTTTAGCCACAATTGCCATTGTTAATTCTCTGGCAGGATCATTAAAAATATTTTCATCTTGCTAAGATATTTCTGGGTAAATAATGATTATGTTAAGTTCATATGCAATTAAACACATTATATTCATTTGGCCATTATGATTATACCTTGTCTTCACACAACAATGGCAGATGTAACAGTATCTCCAGTGGTTCAGCATCAGCAGCCATTACAATAAACTCAGAAATTCCTCTGTTTAATGTCTTTGTGGCTGTAAAAAAAAGCATTGAAATTTCTCACACTGGATTGATTGATTGATTGGATGGTACTTAGCGTTCCGAGGCATATATTTCATGCATATTCAGGACGAGAGTTTTTAATGATGAATGAACCCTGCTTTGTACTAGACTGACAAGCTGAGCCAGATTTTTAACATGCTAGCTACGAAAGCAACAGTCACAAGGAAGAACATGCCACTTTAACCGGAGACATAATTCTGATTCTGGGCTAATCAGTCTTCGCTCTTACTCCTTAATGCTGCAAGCTTAGCAGAGAAGCCGCAAATACCAATTTTAATGTCTTTGGTTTGACCTGGCCGAGGATTGAAACCACAACTCAGTCCTTAAGTCTCACACTGGATGAGAGACAACTACATGTATACAATAATGTCTTTACAAAGGTAGGTACTCTTTCAATAATTTACTGCAAAACTAAACAGTTGATAGATTTGACCAACTAAGACAGAAATAAATTTTTGAGGCTGGCTCATCTTGTTATCTCTTGTTTTCATTTTTTCTGTACCAATAAAACGAGTTATTGCCAACACAATTAATTTTTAAGTTTGTATCATTGTACAAGGCCTGTCCACTGTCCCACATAAGAAGGAATGTAAGGCACTCACGTTCATGTTTACACCCACAATTGAAAAGTTTCTGTCCCAAGTCAGGTACATGTAACAATTTCATGCAAAGCTATATGGTGACAGGTTGAATAGTTTTTTTGTGAAGTCTTTAGAGCTTGATTTATTGAAATCAGTATCAAAATAAACTAGAAACACCAACAATAAATTTGTACTGACTTGTGTTATTAAGTGCAACTATTTACCAAATGATGGCATCTTGGGTCATGGGTCAATTTTTTATGAGAAGAATTCCCAAAATGGCCAGTCATGCCAGTAATCTATTAAACATGCATGATCACAACATGAAACACAACAAATGGTTAAATTTGTTGCAACAAAATGCCCTACAAACATTTGGTGTCAGATACAAACCTTCATTAGCTCCCTTCTTTAACTCTTTACAGCTTGCAGCTTTCTGTACTAAGTCAAGTATCTTCTGTGTTAAACTGGGATCAGCCAAAGGATAAGCTTTAGGATTTACTTCGTCAGCCTGCAAAATAAAACTCATTCTACAAGTACCTACTCACACTGTAGAATTAAATACACATGTACATTTACTAATCATTTGTAAACAATTCCTCCTACCTCTGACAGCAAAACCTCACGGAGATTACAGCTTGCAACGTCAATAAGATCAACCATACATAAACTTCTATTCAGATCTGTGTACTCACAACTTAAGCTTTCACCTAATTCATCATGTTCATATTAAGCTGTGTTAAATTACATATACCAGATGTCCCCAGGGGCATGAATCTCTTGTCTGGTTTTCCCACTGTGTCCTATATAAAGCAAGATTTGGGTATCGTAGAAATCTATTTCAGCCATCTCTGATAATTGACCAGCACAAAAATAACAACACTTGGTCAGGAACATTCACACCATGTTTGGTTTCAATCCATTCAGCAGTTCTCAAGAAGATTTTTGAATGAATTTCCCATAATTATAGTCCGTAACAAGATTTTGTAAGAGAATTCATTGTTTCATATACCACATTACACTTCTGCAACAATTACAACTGAACAAATCGATGGTTGTCCTAAAAATTTATGACTGCACCAAACTTTGCAGAATTTTGGGTTCAAAATCCATGTTTATATCAACTTTTAGAGGCCAAACTTTGTACACAATTTATTATAGCATTCTAAACGTAAAAAAGGCCCATGACATTGAGATATTCTTAATAGACTGTAATGTAACAGATTGAATGCGAAATATTATGCTCGTTTTGCAGAAAATTGTTGATAAACAATGTATCCAAATCTCCCTACAAAGTTCCCAACTGGACTGGTTTCATGTAATGTTTGGTTTCAATCAGCAGTACTCTATTAATGTCTGTTTTTCCCATATGGTCCTACATGTATGTTAAACTACAAATGTAGTTCCTTGCTGGCGGCCATGTTGGATGATTGACTGGCACCAAAGTCACAACACTTTGTCAGTACATGTATCTTGTAAGAAACATTCACACCAAATTTGGTTTTAATCCATTAGTGGTTCTCTAGAAGAAGACTTTTGTATGTATTTTCTTTAAGATCCAATGTCAAACTTTTAATCCCCTGCTGGAAGCCACATTGGATGACTAAACACTTGACTTGGTCATGTGTTGGTCAGCACCTTGTAAGGAAAATTCATGCCATGCTTGTTTATAATCAATTCAACCGTTTCGCCATGCTTCGCAAATCCTAAAATCCTTCAAAAATTTCACTAAAAGGATTGCAAATATTTATTTCAGGAGAAATTTGTGATTTTTTATTTGGAAAATGAAATTCAATGCAGTTTAATAGCACAAAAAGAAGGTTAACTGGTAGAAGTTTAAATAGAGTCACAGCAATGCAGGATTGACATTTGTGGAGGTTTGATGACACACATACGTGTATGATAATGGATCTTCCACAAAATAAGGTACAGTGTAGTGTATTGCAAATTCATAAAATTATCCCCACTTTGATTTTTATTTACTTTTGTGGTTCGTAAAGTATAAATTAAATTGAGTTAGCCTAAATCTTGTCAAATATTATCTGAGATTTGTTTAAATTAAATGTTTAGTAATTCTGTCAAATATGATCTGAGATTTGTTTAAATTAAATGTTTAGTAATTTTGTCAAATATGATCTGAGATTTGTTTAAATGAAATGTAAAGTAATTTTGTCAAATATGAAAATGAAATGTTAAGTAATTTTGAAGTTAAGATTATGAAATGATTTTCTTACTCGAAAGCTGTAGATCTTAGTAGATCATAAACATTTTCTTCTGAAGTATCAATCATCACTAAGCATTTATCATGTTTATATTATCTTAAAAATATTTAAAGGCCTTAACACATAAGGTTGTAAGCCCCATTTGGGCCTAAAAAAAATTGTGTTTCCGGTAATGATTCTTTCATTGGGTCGGTAGGTATGGTTTTTTTTTTAAATAATAGAATTGCAAGGAATTGACATCAAAGCCTATAATGTACCAGTTTTGCTGCTCGTTTCATTAATTAATAAATTTTGAAACCGCCACGCTGGAGAGCAAGGCGATTCTAGTAAAAACTTGATGACGGAAATGCTGAAAATTTTATTGTTATCTTTTTTTTTGACACCATAAAAAAATTAGGGTCGGTCGGGTTTACTGGCCTTGGTTTTGACAGCTTAATTTGATGCTTTACCATGCACACCTGGAATAAGCTTCATTATAAGAAAGCAAAGCGAGCTCTTAATGGTAGAAAATTGGTAAAAATGGATTGATTATTGTATCTACACCATGATGAGAGCAAATGAATTTGGTCAATATGGTGGAATCACTTTATGGTGGAATCAAGTGATTCCACCCCTAATGAAATTCTTGTTCCACTAGATTGGGCAAAGAAATTTTTAAAAAATGTGTTACCTATTATATAAAATTTCAATATAGGGTAGGTACATGTATGTGTTTTTTGTATTTTTATTTTTTATCAAATTGTTAAATTATTCATTAACTATAAATTATATCGAAATATGTTGTTTTTTTTTCAAAAATTTAAAATTGTCAAAGATGGTAAAAAAAGTTTAGGGTCAAGATTTTTTTACCAAAAAATAAGGAGGGTCTGGTCATCGGAAACACACAATCATAATTTTTTGTGGCCTTACATGCAAATTAACAGCGTTGTGACAACCTGTCAGAATGGACAAGACCTTGATGCAGAAAAATCAAATTCTATTTTTTTTTGTCGCTTAGGTTGTACCTTCCACACATTTAGTATTTTGGTCTTTTTTTAAATAAAAAGCTGATTTCATGATTCACTATCAAAATTTCTGAACCAAAGGTCAAAAATAGGGGCAATTGCTTAATCATACAATCTTACACATTTTAGTCATTTAGTACCAATCAGTATTCTAAAGATGGTATAGCAGCTTTAAGACAAAAAAATCTTTCCTGGATTTTTGTGATGTTTGTGAACGGATTTCAGCAGCATTTTAAATTGTCCATTCCAGGGTGTAACTAGGGGAAATGTTTTAGAATACTAAAACATATGTCTCCCCTTCAAACAATAACTCCTATCACAAGACATTTAGTAACAACTCAATATGTTGCATGTGAAACCAGTAATACTGTGCCATAATCATGAAAAGAAATGCATTAGAGGTCACAGGTAACTAGATTATCGTTCTATAGTATCCTACTTTTTACATATTTCAGATATTTAACCTTGAGGTCAAAGGTCACCAAACATTGAACACAACACTTTGCCTCCATATTTTCTAGCCCAGACAAGCAATTGGCTTAATAAATCTATTATTTGGTCAAAGGTCACCAACCTTGGTACGTTTCAGTAACAGAATTTCCGGAAATTGCGTCCGTGTCCGCTTCCTTTAAGAGACCGAACATTACATGCGTCCAGTCAGCAAAAACAAAAAAATGGCTGCTATTCTGTACATCGACATGCATCTCAGACCAAAAAAAAAAACAAAAAAACACCTACCTACCTACTCACTTCTTAAAAATTGGGTAGGTAAACAGCAAACCAACAATTTATTAAGGATGGCCGGACAGAAATAAATAAACTTCTCATATCTGGAATGGAGCATCGATTCTGGATGTTAAACAAAACTTCCCTGCCAACTCAGTTGCACCTGCCTCATATTAAAAATTAAATGGAATCCAGGTGGTTTGGCCCTGATTAGTTTCGTGTTGATTCTCGTTCGCTCCAAATTGAGATAATTATGCATATTTGATTTCCTTTATCATATTGGAAAAATGATTTGGAGAAGGTTGTTCAATTTATGCTCATGATATTAATATAAAGATTTTAAATACCTTAATACGTTGAAAGAAACTAAAAAAGGATATAAAGAACTAGAAAAACTAGACATCCTATATAAGAAATATGAACTATACATAATCATTGTGTTAAATATATGGATAATTACAAAATTGGCAACTTTGTCCGAGCGGTAGATTTGCGAAAATTTGAAGTACAGGGCTCGACATTAACTTTTTTAACCACTTGTCCCTTCAGGCATTGAATTGTCTGAAAGCAACAAGTACAAACAAATGTACTTGCCCAAACCAATATCAACAGCAGTTAATTCAAATCAGCATGATCAAAAGCAAAAATACTTTAAAATAGTAAAAAAAGTCAGTGCAGTTACCATTGGTTACTGAGTAGCTCTGTGCTGAAGTGTATGTTATCCAATAAATATATTTTATGTAAAATTGACTAACTGGTGGTCAACACAATCTTCAATGTCATACTCAGAAACCATTCACCATCCATGTATATTATTTTAATTTATTTTATTGAATAAACGACTGGTTCGAACTTAACAATTTATTTATTTATTTGGTTGATGGTGGCAGGAAACATTTGCGCAACTGTTGTAGTTCATAGGGACTCATTTTCCCCCAGACAAAAATCCTGTCTACAAATATTTTTTTAATGCAATAGTATTTGAAAAGTATGACTGGATCAATCCATCAAATTTTCACAGAAAGAAAACAATGTCACTATGTGGGGGATCTGTAAAGGCTCCTGTTGCCCCACAATATGGCCGCAAAGATATTTTGGGAAATTTTGCAGTGTATTATAAAAATTGGAGATATGACATGATTGCCCATTTTGGCACCAATTAATCACAATTAAGAATCAGAGTTTGGTGCCGGTTAATGCCAGTATCAAAAACTAACAATGTATTTTTTTAATTACAGTTAAGGACAAAGAGTTGATCACGATAAAGTGATCACGATAATACAAAAAAAGATCGGTATTAAATGAACCTGACGCGTGTCTGATTAAAAATATATATATATGCTGTATGCATTTGTTTTAAAACAAATTCTTTATATCTTTAAAATAAAACAAACATTAACTGAACAAAACAAAGAATGCGGCATTATATACACATAACACAACTTATCAACGTTTCACTGATCATGTTTTCCACTGCGCGAAACAAGAAACATGAAGGTGACGTTTTGGCATCAAAAAGTTGGTATTAAAAAAAAAAAAAAAACAAAAGATTTCTTGTTGGAGTTGTTTTTACAAACTGCTTAACAATATTTTTTTCAATCGGACAAGCGACACACGATGTTTACTAGCCCAAAGTTTATTTTCACTTGTCCCCGGTAATCGGACTACCGGTAATGTCGAGCCCTGAGTTTCCAGACTTGTAATTTTTTCATGAATTTCCCATAGGGTCCTATGTAAAACTATGTTCAGCTGTGGTGGCCATCTTGGTTGGCGGCTGGGGTAATTGGACATTATTATGAGGGGGAACAACCTAAGTACCATTCCACCTAAATAAGGTTTTAACTGAGCAAGCAGTTCAAGATAAAATTTTTTGTAAATCTCCCCATAAGGTCCTATGTAAAACTTAGTTCAGGGCTCACGCTGGAGGGCGAAATGGGTGAAGAAGTCGCCTTCTGGACCTTCACTTCGCTCTACAGGTCTCTCAGTGCGAAGTTGAAGTCGCTCTGTAAATTCGAGAAGTCATTCTACAAATTTGTGAAATCGCTCGAGTCACATTGTAAATTTCACGATATTGAGGAAATAATTCGTAAATTGTTACATTCAGGTGCAGAATATTGTCACTGTCCATTTATTTTTAGTGAAATATCTGTCTGGAAGGTGTAAAACGAAGAGTAAATCCGATAATCCGGGCCGAAAAGATGAAACCGCCATATTTGTATATCAAGGGGAACAACCGTTATTTACCGTGATTAGTGAAATCGGACCAAACGTACATGTACTTCGATCTGTTTTTGGCTGATCTTAAGTTTTATTTCACCAATTTAGTTTGTTTCAGCTTGGATTTTATGTTTCTGAAAGCTTAGTTCCAACAACACAGCCGTTCTCTTCTGCCACCGCACATGGCAGTTTCTTTACATTCAAAGGTGAACAGTTAATAAAGTGCAGGAAAAAAGTACCGACTTTTAAATGAACGAAGTTTAGGGTTTATAATAATAAAATAAATATCTCTTTTATTTTTTTATTCCTTTTCTTTTATCTTGCTTTCAAACAATTTTTCAAGTATTGTATGATTGAGAATTGTTTAAATTTTACATTATTTATATATATTAACTTCTCCCTCTAAATTCAAAGTAGCTTGAGCCCTGTACTTTCAACATGATTATTGTAAATGTGGATATTTTGGCGAAATGTTAATTCTAAGATTTTGAGTGGGTATAAATTTCAAGGCATTAGTAATTTATATAGTAAAATCTTAACATTTTATATTCCTGTGGGTAATTTTTGAGAAAGAGTTTAAAATGTCAAATAAGCCAAAATAACCCCACACAATAATTTCCACATTTCATATTCATTTTCTATGGCTTGATATTCTTAATGAAGGACAGATGCCAAACTGATAATCTCACATACTATCTACCTACACTTGTATATGTATGACGACTTCTAGACCTCTATGTTACTTATTCAAAGTTTATTATGAATTAACATTGTGACTTTATTCTATAATACCTGTGATACTGGTGGTTCATGAAGATCTAGCTGTAACTTCTGTACAAGTTGAGGGAAATCCCCAGGATGAAAACAGATCACATCTTTAACTACTCTGTCTGATGAAGTGCTACAGATAAAATAAATCAATTACAAGTGTTTCATATAAAGTCAATACCCTTGGAATGCCTACTATTTATATAATAATGGGGTCTTGCCATTTCCCGGTGGTATGCCAAAATATTCCCCAGGTTTTAGACATATTTCCTGACCAGGAATCTGTCCAGATGATTGATTTGAAATATATGTAGAAATCTTAAATAAAACCTTACACTGGTGCATATTGAAAATTTTGTATTCAGTGTATTTTCCATTCATGCAAGAATTTCCTCATTCACAGTGCTCCCAGTGAAAACAAAAGGACATGTCTAGTTATATGACCAAGGGTCTAGTAAATTTCAATATTTTTTCCTGTCTGAATGTAACGTGTATTCTTGATTTCTGCTACAAAGAAACACATATTGGATCAAGATTTTTTGCAAAACTGCTCAAAGCAAAATGATGTTTAGGGAATGTTTACACACAAGGAACAAGTCTTAGACATTCAATAGATTTTCCAAGAAAATCTGACATCACAAACTAGATATGTAGTCCATTTGACAGCTATAAAATAGGGAAAATAATGCATAAAAATTCAGGAAGCAGTTCACATTTAATTTTATTAGATAATACATAAATATACTGAATTTACCAGCAAATTCTGTCGATAAATAGATTAAGTTGCCAATAAGGCTTAACAGTCAAATTTTTTAATTGTAAGATTACTTTCAGGTAGGAGGCAATCATGCAAGTTATTAAAATATAACAATATAAGGAGTTTGTCTACATCTGACACCTCTTAATTAATAGAAATACCTGCCCAGGTGAAAAAAATGGCTAATATGAAATCGTCAGTTTCAAAGTACACTTGACTTTATGATTAAGGGGGTACCCAACACCATCACGAAAATAAATTCCACTCGTTTAATTTATATTTTGTTCAGACATTTACTTTGATGAAAGAAGGAAAACATGAATATTTCAAGAAATTTGAACCACACATTTCTCTGAAATTATTTCAAAAGATATATAGTAATTTCATCATCAAAAATTTTTATCACTGAGATGCATTAATTTTAATATAACATGATACTTGATTAAAATGTTTAGATGATTTTTACAAAGTTATTTCCCTTAGGTGTTGGGTACCCCCCTTAAATGTGTAACATGAGGACATTTTACATATCTAGGAACACATATGGACCTGTGACCTATTATTTGAACCTTAAGATCATAGTATTGAAAATCCCTAAAATCTATTATAATAAAAAAATGAAATTAGAAGCACAACTTAACTTCTGGAAAACAATCCAGCCAAATTTGGTTATTTTTTTTATTAAAGCATTAGAAATAAGTAGCAGGTAATAGATAAGTGTCCCTACCATGGCATCGAAAACCCTGTTTTAGCATGGGAAACCAAAAAAATCAATTTGATCAACAACAAAAAATAATAAAATGTGCACAACTTCACTTCCTTTAGAACAATCTGTGCAAGTTTAGTTAAACTCCATTATTGCATATAGGAGGAGTAGTGAATAACAGGTGTACTCCTAAGATATCATAAAAAGCCTTTTCTAGTATAGGAAATCCTTAAAATCAATTTGATAAAGAACTTAGTATTGAGTCATCACTGGAAGACATGTTTTGCATGCTCTCTATTTCCTATCATTGAAGGAGACATGTTAATATGGGTGGTTTACCAGAAAAGAGAAATGGTACTCACACTTTTCAGAATGTCTATTGCAAATCAATATCACAGTAAAAATTAACAGTATTAGACTTCTGGAAAACAAGGAATATGTGAGATACTGCTTCCAGAGTATACCCCTGCTTTACTAGGGAAGGAGTCATGAAAATATTTAGTTTGAATAAAGATTCAAAATACTGACCAAGTCTGTAAACAATAAGTAGACTTGCAAAAGGCCTGGAATGGGCCCCATAGATGAAGAAATTTACTAAATATCAAGTGGCATATTCAGATATTTAAAATATTGATTTTCCAAAAATGGAACACTTCACATAATAATAAAAAATCTAAAGATATAATAATAGGAGATGTGGCATGATTGTCCATGAGACAGCCACCCACCAAAGGACAGTAGAATTTAAACTTCTACAGGTCCCATTACAGCCTTCAACCATGAACCAACGGAAGCTGTAAAAGGCCCTGAAATACAAAATGTGAAATTATACATAAAACACGACAATCGACCTAATCTAAATAATGCAAAAATGGTGAACATTTAACAATAAATGACAAATTCAGCAAAGACAACCACTGGACTACAGGTTCCTGGCTTGGGACAGGCACATTAGTATGTGGCGGGGTATGAAACCCTTTTTGGCCTTTTCAGTATAATGCCTCTTTCTTGATTCAGATAATGTTGAATATGTGTGATGGTTGATGGTGTTCAACGTCCTACAGAACAAATCAATACTCTTAGTTGGACGGACAATAAACCAATTTTGTATCTGGTTTTCATCCAGAGATAAATGCAGTGCATCTTAAAGAAAATGATGATTTTTAATCAAAACTTGAAAACTTTAAAACATCAATTATTTCAGTGATTGAAAAATCACTTGTATAAGTAACTCCCCTGATTGATGATTTTTTACAATGGCTGCTGAACTGGCAATGTGTATTCAAGTTTTACCTGCTTTATCATTGAAAATTTAAAAGGCCCACCCTCAGGAAAATCCTGGCTACACACTAGCATTTTGCACTTATTGAGGATCATCTTATGGATTGAAACTAAATATGGCATAAATCTTTCAGATGACGAAATTTTGTTCTCCAGCCGAAGGCCTGAAGGTGAATCATAAAACAAACTATTCATATAACACAAATGTTTGTTACTATAGCAACTTATTACTTACTAATTTTATAGCCAGCTATTTGTTCTGAAGCCATTCATGAAGTGCTGAACAAAATATCCACTTTGATCTGGAGTAACTTTTAGGTTAGAAATGGGACAAAATAACTGTAGTTGCAATGTTCCGGTGGTACAGTTCAGCTAGTTTTTGTGTAGTTACATTTCACAACCTTCTGTCGGCGTAGTTCACTTAAAAAATCGGCTTTTTAGCTCACCTGGCCCAAAGGGCCATGTGAGCTTTTGTTATCACTTTGCATCCATCGGCGTTGTCGGCGTCGTCTGTTAACTTTTCACATTTTCATCTTCTTCTCTTAGACCACCAAACAGATTTCAACCAAACTTGGCAGAAATGTTAGGCAGGTGGTCCTTTACCAGATTTGTGAAATTGGTGC
>JARWCS010342418.1:0-19577 GCA_034783895.1 Geukensia demissa | reverse complement strand
ACCTCGGGTCCTTGTATTTAATGTATCCCTTGTGGACATAGCCCTGAATATTCCAAGATGATATTGTAATTGCTTTCCTTTCCATGATATCCAATTAACAGTGAGTGAGTGTTGCGTTTTTAAAGTCCGTCAGTATGGTTTAACCGAACGAAGACGAGACATTCAAAATAGGCAAATATATACCAAATAATTTAATTTTTAAATTAATATAATATTTTGTAGATTCCAATTGTGAACTGCCGTTTTATTACGATGCTGAGTATGAAAGTTCGGATAAAGGGATTATGACTGCTAATTCAACAATGATATCCAGATACCCAGTCAATCCTTTATTAAGAGTAGACCATCTCAACTTTGCTTGTAAAGAAAACATTGGTGATACGTTTTTGTTAAAGTAATTATAAATAAATATTTATGATCAGAAATTTATCGCGCGCGGGGCAAAGGACACTTCCGATTCCTGAACATAAGGTTTCACTTTTATAAAACATCTGAAATTGTAATGTTTGTTAGTGATTTCCCAAAGTCTGGAAGTGTCATTCCTCGATTAGTCCAAAACGTATAGTCCGTTTCCAAAAATTTGTTTACCCTTAATATATATACATATATATATTTTTAGATTTTTGGTTATAGAGCTTATTAAATCTTGCCTCGTATGTACATGTTTATTTCAATGTTGTCAAAAGTTATTTTAAAGTTCTACAACATCAAATCTGAATACTAGTATTAGAAGAAGTGTCCAGTTTTTATCTATTTTCATCATAAGAATGTATTGAAAGGAACTCAGAACAAAAACTGATATGGTGGTTAAACGAAGTTAAACACACGAAAATATAATTTTATTTTTAAAATGTGTAATGCAATAGTTGATATTCGTCCTAAACATTACCAGACGAATAAAAAGATAATGATATCATCTCATTCTTTTTCCCGGATTAAGCAGAAACTTAAAGATCTTTGAAAAAATATTTCCTCTATTCCTCTATATAAATCGGCTAATAACATTGTAACATATTAACTGTCTAAAAACTACTATGTTGAGGTAGTAGACAATAAAATTTCCAGCACGTTTTAAGCGACCGACAGAATAATAACTGATCTTCTCACTGGCTGACCTAACTTCATAAACGCAATATAGGACTCGGAATATATCACCTTCAAGTAGAGGTTCTACTATTCCCATTTTCGATTCTGCTGAATAGTGCTATAACTACTATAATAAACATAATGTAATATGAAAGTTCATCTACCAACCATCTTTGGAATGTGAAAATTCAGTGGGTATTTCAGACAAAACTAAATTATATTCAAGTTCCTTATACCACTCAAGACAGTAACGAGTTTCTACTTACCTCATAAATAACAAAGTGAAGGTTTCTTATCTTATTAATTGGTCATTAAAAAACTTTGGTAGTTTATACATATGTTGTAATTTATTTTTAAACAGTTTTCTTGCTTTAAACCATGTGACAAATATAGAAATTGAACATCATCTGTTATGTTAAGGGCATTGATAATGATTATATTCAATTTGGCGCCACAATATCGGCATATAGTTGGTATATCTATGGGAACAAATTGCGCTCCCTTAATTGCAGATGTTTTTTCTATGTTGTTTTAAATATAAATTTATGAAAAAAATCAAAACAACCCTTCAAAAAAGCATAAGTTGATCAGTTAGATAACACATTAAGATATATTGATGGTGTCTTAACTTTAAATAACCCACAAAATTGTCTAATAAACTTTTTAAATTAAATCAAACACTAGAAATGTTTAATCCCCTTTTAATGATTTGGTTTAAACAGTTGAAAAACATTGTCTATCTACGGAAATACACAATAAAAGTAACGTTATTTCTTACCAATAAAAATTTTTCATTCATTACGGATATGTGCCTTTAGAATCTTCTTATTGTAAACATTTGATAACTTGGCCGTTTTGTTTTTGTTAGCAATAAACTTTCTGACCTCAGCGATCGAAATCTTCATTTAACTTGTAAACGTTTGCAGCGGGGATATCGCGGGCTTCTCAAGACTTTCCCAGGCCTTGCGTGGAGCTCAAGAATTAACAAGTTCCTCCGTTTTTTATGATTTATGGAGTATAATCACTTTCACATTTACCCGATATAATTTTTTTTACATTCAATGGATTGTTGTCTCTTAATCAAACCAAATCCCTTTTTACTTGAAAAACTGTTTTTGTTCGTGAGTGTCTTTCTTGTGAAACTTTCTTAATAAAGCAGAGTGAATGGAAAAGCTTCAGGAGAAATATTCATGCAAAATTTTCTTTACAAATCTGGTTTAGTCAAATTAAAAATGACAATGCATAAAATATATATAACTTTTCAAAATTTCAGTACTATTATTCTTGTATTATGGTAAAATATTGTTTGTCTAACTTTGGTTCCTTAAGTATGGCATTATGCCATGTCATGAGTCTTTCATTTGTTTTCATATGTTCTAATCTAGCGGGATTAGAGTTTCTCTTTTTGAAGGGCATCAGGTGACCTTTAATTTCTCCGTCGTGTACACAGTTGCTGTCTGTTTTTATACCAAATCAGTTTTTTTTTCTAGCTACATGAACATAATATTAGCGTCATAATAAACACAATATTATTCAAATTTCAATTTTTTACCATTTGAATGAAAATTTAAAGCAACGTACAACATTTTTTATTATGTTAATTGTCGATTTTGTTGCATTAAAGGTCAACTCAAGATGTTAATTTATTTGGCCAACTGACCATGATGTATTTATGTCTGGAAATCCACAAAGTGTCTAACGAAACATATTACTTTTACCACAGGACAAGTACGTCAATACTTATTGATTAATACATGACTTTTTTATTGACCTTGTTATTGTACTTATACTTCAATATCATTAAAAAAGTATTAGATAGATCTTTGACAAGATATTAATAAAATGTGAAGTGAGAAATATATATCTATCACATACTTGGCATAAATATGTTGTGTTCTGCTGCGTAAAATGTTGATATCAGCATAAATGGACTGAAACGGACAATCAGTATGCTTATGCTTATTTTAGACCTGGGGGTTTGGGGATGATAACCAGACCGATACGAAAAACGATTATGTATTGGTTTTTATTTTATTGTCTTCGTCTACTGATAGAAACAAAACCACGATAGTTTGCAGCGTGTCCAGTTAGTGGAAGTCCTTTTAATGTTCTTAATGTACTATCCAGAATGAAAATAAGAGAAGCTTTGCCATACTATTACGACTCAATCATTATATAACTCATTTGCAACTGTGATCAGTTATGTATGAAAGAAGGAAAGCGAAAATGGCCCGTTCTGTGAAAATTTGAAACGTTACATAGTACAAAACATAAAAAAACTAACTTATTAAGATAATAACACGGATTGTTACAGAAAACAAAGTTGCGCTTAAGATCCCTTATTTTGGAGATAAACTATGAATATAATAATTTGTTCGATGTTAAAATAAAAAAGTTTTCAAGAAAGCATTTTCTAACTTTGATCCATTTTATCCTTAAAAATAGTAAAAGGTTGCAAATTTCTTCGACATATATATCAATCATTTAAAGATAGTGGTGTAATGATTAGCATGCTCGCCTCGAGTGCGGAAGGTCGTAGTGGGTTTGATCCCCGACCGGGTCAAACCAAAGCTTCAAAAATGGCATTTGCTGCTTCTTTGCTAAGCTTATTTGAGAGTAAGAGCAAAGACTGGTCGGCCCTAAGTAAGAATAATATGTTTAGATAAAGTGGCATGTCTTCTTTAAAACTTTGCTTTCACGAGCTAGCACGATTAAAATGCGGCTTAGCGTTTCAAGCACACAATATGGTTCATTTATCATCATATGCTGTCGTCCGAAATATGCATGAACTTTTTTCCGCTTGAGAGTAAGCAACGTTCAATCAATCAATTATGAATGGTAAGTTGCACACTTCTTTTGTTGCATTGACACACTTATTTGAAACGAAAGACTAACATCAGTACAAATATAGTTCACAGATAAAAAAATTTTAGCTGCAAGAGACCTTTGAAAACGGGGGCGAGCTCAGATGATTTAGAATGGTAAGCAGTTGTCTGGTTAGTTTACATAATAAATACCTCATATCCAATTACAATTAACAAATAAAAGAAAGGAAAATAATTATCCATAAATCTGTATTTCATATCGATCAATAGAATTAATAATATGCATTTACAGCCTAATTGTTATGCTTTTAGAATATGATGAGTTCCTTGAAGATTATATCTTTGGATCCAAAACTGTCGAAGCTACGTTCGAGCAAGTATGCACGAGAATCGTCAATCCAGTAACATTTTTAATGTTAGTTAAGACAGGTAATTATTATTGGGATAAACTGTTTTAAAATACATGCATAAGCTTTGACGTAAGAAATACCGAATAGATTTTTTCAGGTAGAATTAGTATTGACTTTAAAACAAAGAGATTTTTAAGTAAACATCGTCATGTATCATATTTGACGCAAGTTTCTTTTTTAATTCAATCTGAAACAAGTGTATATATAAAATATAGTCTTTATTATTGAAGATTTTCTCATTTTAATTTTAGGAGCATTTGAAGAAGGATTATTAAACACAACTTGTCCCCAAGATATTTTAGTCGTATTTGATAGCATGAACATATCTGAGTCAGGCAAAACTACTTCTGGTTGTCCTGGTACTACTATGGATGTATGCTCTGATCGGACAAGTTTGAAATTCAGTTACAACGACAGCTGTTCTCCAGCAAAACTAACATCTAGTAACTACTCTTCATTTCTTTGTTTGTTTGATATGTTTATATGCTTTACTTAGCTAATTCTTACTTTATAATTTTAGTAATTATGAGCTAGCATCATTTACCCTGAACGTTTATTAGTTTGAGAAATGGAAACAGGTACTTTTATGTATATGTTGTTTCTACTTTTTTATGCATTTTCCCTGTAGACTGTCCATCGGTATTTCATGTACATGTCAGCTGACCCGCATAGTTCCAGGTGATTGATTCTAAATACAAATTTATCGGAAAACGAATCGGTTTCTACAAATTTATATTGATGATATCGGGATTCAATTTTACTAGTTTTTAGAAATTCTACGTCTTTTCTCTTGTTCCGTTGCGCTAGATCCGGAAAAGAAGTAATTTCTTGAAAAAATATCCCATATCGTCAATATGAACTCGTAAAAACTTTATTTTTCTGATATTATCATTCAGTAATGATCCTGACTTGACATGTAATGTAATCAAAAGTTTGTTTTGTGGTTTTATACTCCTTTTTCTTTGTAACATACAATAATTATTTCGCGTTAATTCATGACTAATGGTTGGTTTCATAGTTTTACCTCCATTTATACAGTCAAAAAGAAGAGAGGTGGCATGATTGTTCATGAGACGGCCACCCACCAAATTAAAGTAGAATTTAAACTTCTTCAGGTCCCATTACGACCTTCAACAATGAACCAGAGTCCACATCATAACAGTTACATTTTAGTCTTATATTTTTGTAGACGAAGGTCAATATAGCTGTTTATTCTCCATGACGTCTAGTACCAGCACATATCTAGGAATAAGGAACCAGGATACAGCAGTAGATGGCACCAATAGATTTAGATTCTCTTGTTTTGTAAGGTTTTTAATTAAAAAAAATTTGCTTTGTACAGAATTGGTCCCTTGATTCTGAATTTATCCTATACATTTTTCACAAAATTAGAGTAGAAGAGTGTTGATAAACAGAAACATAGTTTTATAAGTTCACAGTTGATTTTGGGATTTCGAAATATGATGCACTAGTAGTTGGATGAAGTTTGAGTTGTACATAAACATTATTTGAGTTGCTATCTAAATGCCAAATATACACGTGGATATAGTTCGTTAATACTGTTGTAGTCCCAGATATATGAATTCGATACTTTCACATTGCCATACATTTTTTCAAGTTTTATATTAACGCTAAAGTCTTACCTATAGGCATATACGTTACAAGGTGACAAATTGTATGCCACGGAAACGCCGGGTAACTGTACTAGAACTACAACATCTACTGATCTGGGTTCTGCATCAAAAGGAGTCATTATAACTGCCTGGAATATTATACGTAAGTCATAATAAAATATATCACACAGAATCGATTTGTTTGGGGCTTAAATTAATGAATTGTTCACATTTTGTTGGTATTAAATTTTGTGAGTTCTTGGTGTTTAGTCAATAAACATTACATTAGAAGAGAGTGTTATGGTGCCATTGAAAGCAATCTTCTTATGATTTTTGACAAAATAATCTGGCACAGTTCAACTTCGAAAAGAATTTTATGGCCCAATTTTTAGCCTTTTGAAAGAATAATCTTCACACAAAATTTCTTGTTAGATAAAATTCAAAGTTTACCTGTTGGAAAACAAACCATACCAAAGCAAAAAACCTAGATCCAGAAAATTAAATGGTCCTTGCCTAAGGTCGAATTTTATGTATTTCAGTGTTAAGTTAAAAAAATGTCCAGAATATCACATCAAACTCTTCCTTTAGCCAAATTCCTTTAATTCAAAGCTTGAGCAGGAGAAGTGTCATTATTATTTGGTTTACTATTGACAATCAACATCAGGAAAAGGAATTCGATGGTGCCAAAAGGGCAAACAGAAATCGTTTAGTTGGACGTCAGACAAGACCATGGCCAACAAAATAAACGAAAAACAAATTTAGAACACAAAACACTACACTTAATTAAAGCTGGAGTAACACGATCCCTACAAAAACCAGAATGACTTCAGGTGCTACGGAAGTGTAAGCAACTCCTACTTCACTCGTGGCATCTGTCGTGTTACTCAAAAGTAGACAAAGCCGGCGATGTTAGTCACAACGCATATAAATTCACGACAGTGTGAAGATATCCATTGTCATTTGTGAAATGGATATTTCGTACCGATCAACCAAAACATGATGGCGACCGAAAAACTTCCGGCAGTAACAATCAGCTTTTTTGAAACATCACGGCCCAAGCAACAAATTAACTGAATATGGCCATTGCGTGACACTTGAAGAAGCCCATGAAAATTGAGTATGGCCTGCATTGTTATTTGTTCTATAGTTTCGATTTAATTAGCAGAATAATTAAAATATCATAAAGAACAAGTGTTTGTTGTTTCTTTTTTTTCTCTCCTCTTTTTGAGATATCATCTAAAAAATAAAGGAAAATATTCCAATTTAAATTGCCGATAATGATTGATGATTAGGATGTGGTGTGGGGAACTAGAAAATGACTTAGACTCTGACCTATGTATGTTCAAGATTTTCCTCTTTAAATACGCTGAGCATATTTGTATGCTGTTCTCATACGCAAGATGTTTAAACTTGCGTTTCTGTCATGTTGTTTTTCATACCGGTTTGGAAACCAATCAATGGATAAGCAATTTGGATTAAATATTTTTCTTTAAATATATTTTAAATACTATATTTTTTATTTGCGTTTCAGTAAGATGTCCTGATCAAGTGCCAAAATCTGGTAAGTCAAGAAAAATGTATATGTAAGAGATTTAAAAGACATTGTGAACAAAAACAGGACAAACCCCGAACTTAACAAAAAGGCAAATGGAGAGAAGTTAGTCTGTTTCTTTATTGATTTTGTTGGACATGTTATTGATACATAATGTAAAACCTTTTCATTTGTGTTTGCAAAATAGATAAAAACTATGAAAATGTATCAAACCATAAATTCACATTTCTGAAAAAAGGAGTAAAATTACAAACGCTGATAATGCAATTAATGTTAACATAAATTAAATCAATAAAAAATTGTCTTCATTGAGAAGAATGAAACATCTTCGTGCAAGAAAATATTCCGATTCATTTTATGCATCATGTATGTTTTCAGTTTTGAAGGTCGGTTAACGATGTATTTGTTTAATGAACGACTCTTTACATACTAAATACCGGGTCTTATAGCACTTTTCTGTCCACTTTATTTCAGATGAGTATGAGCCACCTACAGATTTATCCTGGCTGTACTATCTGGCTGCTGGATTGGGAATCTTCCTTTTTATTGTTATAGCTATAATCATATCCGTTTGTTTATATAAAAAGTACGGATGTGTCTGTAAACGGGGTAAACCTTTAAAGATTAAATTACTAGCATTAAGTAATGGAGCAAAGAAACATATTCTGACGGAAAGGTCCGAATCAAGAGTTGAAATATTAAATGAAAAGATAAGTGAAAATATGACGACCTCGGGTTTGGAAAATCGAATCCCTGCAAAGGAAAGCATTATTGAATTTAAGCCAAAACAACCAATTAAAGATAAAACTATACTGTCGGCAGTTTTCAAAGACATGAAGATCCCTGTGATGACTGTAAATACCAAGGTCGAACCAATGTATTCTGATACTGTAGAAGATTATTTGAATTATGGACCACTGAGAAAGATTTCAATGTCGGAAATATTCAGACTCGATTCCGGTGTCTTTGATGACGATATTGAACCCGACTTGAGTTAACCTTGAAAAACAAACTTTCGAATGCCAAAATGAAAAATATATGTTACTAATTCAGTATATGCCACCAAATTAGTTTGTGAAGATATCTTTACTTTCCACATTCTATAGTTTTGATAGTAATACATATTGTAAAGTTAGACTGCGTTTGGGCTGTTCTGACTTTTAATCTCTGTCTTGTTAACTACTGAATCAATCGGTTACGATCCACTTAAACATGACTGCCGTTACTAAAAACATAAAAAGGATGCCATTTTAAAAAAAAAAATCTCCCCATTGAAAACCGTGTTACCAAATAATGCCAAAACTTGAAGAAATGGTCCTTACATAATCCTTTTTCAGAATTAAATATGATGACCCCATCTGACATCCAGGATAGCCGTCACAACAGAACATAATAAAACACATGACAGTATTCGAAATTGACCCATTTTCAATTAAGGGGAGGTAGTCAAAATATGATGGTAAACTTTAATTACTATCGGGGACTTTAAAATATATCCATATTAAGTTGACATTAACATACATATATGACAACAATAACTGCAGACCGACAGAATTCGAATTAATTGTCTTTTCTTCATACACCTTAGTGGTAGACAGTATAAAATTTTGGATTTCTGTGAGCAGAATAGTTACACTTAGAGTTAAGCTTGTTTTTCTTTGTTTCTTATAGTAACGGCTTTCATCATTTTTTTTTTATTTGTGTACTTTTGCTTATTTGTACAAATGTATAGTTTGAAAATCAAACGTTTGTATCTAAAAAATTAGCTTTCATAATATGCATGGTTTTAAGGTCGATCTATAGATATGACATTTATGTCATATCATTTCTTGTTTTTACCTGTAACAGAATCACAGGACAGTTTTGTAACACTTCACGATTTGTGGAAAAATTAAATGGATCATATATATTTGAATTTGAAAGAAAAAACATAATTACATGGAACATGTGAATTTCAAAAAGTGACCATATCAATAAAAATAAATGTATGGAATACTCCCAGCTATTTTTGTGTAAAAATATTTAATTATTTTATATGCCTGCGTGAAGTAATTCAAATTCAGTATATTGCAATGAAATATAAGAAATCATTTGCTTTTTGTTGTATGGGCTCAGACAGCGAGTTATATTTTGCAGAAGTGTGCGTTTAGCGATCGTGCCGACATCACTCGCATCTAGTTGTTTCGTCTAACTCATGGTCATTTGTTTTTGTTTGATTGTAGTTTATACGAGAATGACTTTGTCAGTCATATTTTTTCAAAAACCTAACTATTTGTTCAGATTGTTATAATTTCAACTCTAACAACTAGAAAGTAAAACGATCTGTGAAATGAAATTCATTGTATAATGTTTTAAAAACATTTTGCTGTATCTGATTAAATTCTAAATGCTGAAAATATTGAGAGGCCGCTTCGAAACGTATTCCATAGTTGTTGTTCCTATCCCCGAAGTTGACTTCATATTTCGATTTGTTTGAATTTGAGTGGTTCTTTGACTATGGTTAAAACTTGGACTCTCCATGTTTTGGTTCCCATGCTACTGACGACAAGGTAACTCCATGATGCGCATATAACAGATCTAAATGCACCACACTTATTCAATATTGCTACACTTTTATTATGTCCAAATATTAATGATAGCAGCTGTTTTTACTGTTGATCGTGCAAGTTCAAAATCATTAAGACATATTTAAAATTGTACTAGATCATATGAAAGTAATTCTGTATACATTTGTACTTAGAAACAATAAAAAAGAAAATGATCATTTGATTGAAAGCAATGTATCGTGTGCTATATTAGTAGTTTTATAACGTTATGAACGATTGTTTCAATACATCATACGATCAACCACTCAGATTTTTTTCACATCAGGATACTAGTGTTAAACTTATACTTTTCAGTACATTCATTGTATGTGTACTTTACTATTGTAGTTTACGAATCGTTTAAGCATTTAAATATATATATTCTATAACAATCTATACAAAAAGAGTACGAAGTCGTCAAGAAGATTCATGCGTAGTTTATTTGGCATAAATGATTTTCTGAAATAGGAAGGTCTTAATTAGGAATCAAATTCTTTTTTCATTATCAGCTTCATTGCTATTTACGGATTCAATTTCTTTAATCTTCTTTACTTTATGCTTTGTCAGTTATCGTGGGTTCGTCAAAAGGACATACAGTTTTAAAAATTGAAAGTAAATTGAACATGGAAAAATCAATAGACCAAATTAAAAAGAAAAAAATCCTTCATTCACAAAAAAGTCAGTTATCCAATACGTAAAAATTACAAACATCTAAATGTTGCCATGAGGCATTCAATAATGGACAAATATTAATACCTTAAAGCAAGCGAAAAATTGTCCTAAAATAAAATGTGATGATATTCAAATGTTACAATGACTGGGGAAATAAGTATACAATGAAATACACGTCACATAGACACAATAGTCTCGACATCCATTGGATTACAGGCTCCTGGCTTGGGACTGGCACATAAATTATTTCGGGGTTTAACCTAACCTAGGACAGTGGTGAAACAAAATGACTTAAAAACAAACTTATAAAGTAGATGCATAATATGCAGACAATTACAAGTACAGCAAAAGACAACATGATGTTCCGACCTCAAAAAGGAACACTCTGTTTCTGATGGATACATTCAAGACCAGTCAAAACGTAACCTGAAGTGAATAAAGTGCGCCCGATGACCCCTAGACGTGAACAGTCTGTGACCGCTGAGTGGTCGTGAAATCCCTTCTTTCATGATCACTAGTAGTCCTACGTTCGCTGTTTTTGTGACAGCTGAGAGTTACACGACCACGTATTCTATGTCCGCAAGCGTACCTAAAGTGTAATATAAAGTAATCCTGTGTCCCCATAAGTGGTCATCAAGTTCACTACAAAAACACTTCAAAACTAGTCACCAAGATTGCTTCGGTGAATAAAATTCTATGATATATCTTACCGAGAATAAAATATTAGGCTGACTATACGATGTATGATATATTCATCCAGTATGGTGTGCAAATTAATACATTTTTAATACTGCAAATATGTAACATTATTGAAATTTTCGGCAAAATGAAGTGAAATCCTTAGGGTCTTGTTTTCTGTTTTCAGATTCAAACTTTTTCTTCCTGAATCAGTTCATTCAATGGTTTAACAGCTTCCCTCACGGCATGGTTTACAGCTTCAACAACAGTAGTCTTCACTATTGACATGAGTTCTGCTATCAAGTCAGTTATAATACTGTTAACAACACTTGGAATTACACTTTCTAATACCTCTGGCTTTAAAGAAAGTACTTTCAACCAGTTTAGACATATTATACGTCTGCCTTGTGTTTTAAATGTGACGGGTTCAGATTGTTTTGAATGTCTACTCACGGATTGTGAACGTGGTCGACTTGTAGGGGGGTTCATAGTATCATCCTTATTTGATAGCTGGCGTTTTCGCGATGCGCTTCTGCCTCTGTCTATTGTTATTGTTCGTAAATTTGGTCACAGTGGTAGTGGGTGTGCTAGGTTCTCCAGAAGTTTGTTGAGGACACTGATCGTTCTTTTTTGTTTACAAAACTTGTAAAAATAACATCAGCTTTTTTCAAAGGTTGTATGTTACCTGGGTCTTTTTATGTTTAATTACTGCATTTTCAGTCAATATGAGATGTCAGCAGCATATTCCGACTTGTTCTTAATGAAGGCACAACTAGATATTACACACTAGTAAAATTCTTTCGGGAGCCGTTATATGAATCTCTTCTGCATGCCGCCATTTGTTGTGTAGTGCCAGTTCTTCTTCACATTTCTCTTCATAAGTGAAAAACTCGTTCAATATAATGGCGGCTTCAAGTACACGGCTTGAATAGAGGTGGTTTTGCAGCGACATCGTCTTCATCTTCTTCATCTGCGGGTTCTTGAAGTGGACTCTTCGGACCATCTTTAATTCACTGATTAGGTTGTCGTCGGTAATCTCTTCCCAGGTTGGAACTTCGTTGTCTATGTTCAGGTACTCATGGACGTTGATGTGGTCAGTATGCAGTTGTGCGAGTCTTGCGAGTGGAATGTCTTCTTCTGGGTGGTCGTCGTCAACTGGAGAAGTAGCACTGGTGGTAACAAATTTCGCATGGTGATACCAATTAAAAATGGTTTTTGGTGTAACCATAGACCATGACTGTCTAAGAAAGCGCAGGGCATCCAGAATATTAAGTTCAAGTTATTCATTTTTTTCCGCCGCTTGTAACTGCCTAAGAATCACTTGCTTACGGTAATGAGATTTTTTAAACTTTTTTTTATTATGCCTTGGTCCATTGGTTAGTGTGACTAGTTGAAGCAAAAATATCAACTTTATAGATTTTAAGCCTTCAACATCTGGATGGTTATTAAATTTTTTGTCCAACTTTATTAACCAGTTTTTGAACATTTCAGATGCATTCAAGCCTTTTTGTTGCTTTCATATTGCGTAGGCAGTGTTTTAACATTTTTAAAACAACGAGGATTGCTTGATTTGCCTATGACCAGAAGTGGCAACTTATCTGTGCAATCCATGTTAGAACATACCAAAGCAGTTAACCTGTCTTTACTGCGCTTTCTCCCTTAACAGCTAACATTTTTGAACTCAAGAGTTTTTTCCGGAATTAATTTGTAGAAATATTGCTGTTTCATCGGCGTTAAAAATATCTTTTGGATCATAAGATTTCTAATTATATCTAATTTTTGTGACCAATCATTCATGTCTGATGAATCTGAATTTTCCCCATATATTTTCAATTTGTTAATAGCACTAAGTCTTAAAAGAATACCTAATAAAAATATTTTCATCTACAATGTATTTTAAAATAGATAACTAAGTAGTTCTTAGGGTAGCCAATGTTATGTGCTGAATTATCAAACCCTTATCAAGCAATCCCCGATGTGCATCTGGTGGCAATGTAGTAGATATACATGTAGGTATATATGCTGGTGTTCATAAATGTACGGAACAAAAAAATCGATTATATTGTGGTAACGATTGTCTTCACTTTTAACAAAAGTGAAGTTTCTATTTTTGACAAATGTCCCTAGTGTTATAAATATAGTTTTTTGCATATGCATATACTGTGGATTCATTTATTTTCGTGGGTATCAATTTTCGTGGATAGAGAAATAAAGACATTTCGTGAGAGACGTAATTTCGTGGATTGCTGCCTTATAGAAATAAAATAATTTGGAAAAACTTAAATTCGTTGTTTTGTACATCAGAAATAGTCAAAATGATAACGACAGACTTTTAATCATTCATAAACATTGTACAGTAAAGTGCTTATTTTACGAGCTTACATAAATAAAAGTCAAAATGACAAATTAACTTATGTTATTCTAAGATATATAACTATATTTGATTGCTAGATTAATGTTTTTAAGTATAACACAGTTTAATTAAATGGTTTCAGTTGGAAATAAAATATTTTAATCAAGATATGATCAAAGCAAACAGACGTATATTCACGATGTTTGAATCCCAAGCTGTAAAATTTACTCATTTTTTTGGTCTTCTTTTTTGATCTGTTGTATTCTTGAAAATATTGTTAAAAAGTTATTACAAAGAATAAAATAGATATGCTAATACATACTGTCTTGTTTACTAGACTGTTATCGTATTAACATGATTAAGGTTATCCGTTTTATATAAAATGAACACTTCAAATACACAACAAAGATAAAACCGGCAGTGAATACAACGAACAATTACACAATAAAAGTATTTTGAAAAGTGTTTTTTTTTTAGTTTATTTGTTAATCTCGGCTAAAAGCAGGCCACTCCGGCATCATTTGGAGATGCACAAAAATTACCCTATGTCTGAAACGTTGTAAAAACCAAATTTGTACTTGGTTTTCTCGGCAAGGTTCATCAAAACTCCGTGACTTTGATCTCCATTCCATTTTAAATTTATTTTTACTAAATTTTTTCGTTGGATATTTAATTTCGTGGTTCACTGGCACCCACGAAAACCACGAAAATTGGTATACAATGAATAATAATGAATCCACAGTACGATGTTCAAACAAACACAGGACACATCAAGATTTTGTTAAATGACTTGGATAGGGCAGAGAGTAAACAGATGGACTGCTTAATGTTCCGTCATGTTTGTGTTCTCGAGATTGTCGTGTCTGTTAACTTTCCCCTTGTGTCTGGCCCTTCGTTTTTCTTTCACTTCCTTTTTTCATTTGTATTTACATTGTACTTCCTCACTTTCATAAAACAGATCTACTCCAAAATATGAAAAATACTATCATAAGATTGAATTAAATGTTACTGGATTAAGTATCTATTGAAAGCTCACCTGAAGTCTACAACAAAGGTGATATTCAAAATTTTATAAAATTTCACACACATGTAGTTTTTGACAAACAGATACTCTGTTGAACATATTAGTGGAAAAGATTAACAGCTGTTCTAATATATTATGCTAAAATTCAAAAAATAAAATATATTGAAATGACATCAAATTCTTAATAAAATTTCATATTTCATCAACTGAATACCAACATTAATGTCGGACAATGGGATTAGAGGGCTCTCTTAGTTGAATGAACAAAAAAACAGAAAAGGTGTTGTATTACAACTAATTACTATAAAAAAACATAATCCTTGCCTGCCAACCCTTGACAATTTTGACATGTAAGGGGAAACCAATAAACAATTTTGCATTGCTATAAAGATACAAAACAATATGTATGTTTTTATTACAATTGCACTTAAATAAGACATAAAATATTAGAATCAGAACTTAATATACAAACAGATAGTGTTTTCATTGCTTATACATATATATCACTTATCTATTTTATAACTGTTATACGTATTGTATAGACAAAAAATCCTGAATTTTTCAGTGTTGTTAATTTTGAATAAAATTTTGCACACTTGGTTTTTATGACTGCTTCTGTTCAGTGGAATGACCCAATCTACCCATCTCTTCTTAATTAATTTTTCATTTCGGCTTTTAAATTCATCCCACCTACTTTTGGAAAAAATTTCCTTATTTTTGCCGTCTTTTATAGTTTTTGGGGGTTAAAATGTTTATATGTATTTATTTCATGTCAGTACTCTCTGTTTTGATGGCTCACTATTAGTATTACACTTCGTAAATAGAACAAACAAAATATATTTCATGCCAGACATCGATATATGTAAAAAGTCAGTATCAAGGTCAAAGTCTTAAAGAATTATCTTCGAACACCGACACCTAGCGGCAAGTGTAAATACTACTCCTTTATCCAAAATGTTTCTCGCTGGCTTTTCTGCTTTTCGTTCCAGTTGTTATTTTGGTCTATGATGGTTATCTTCATTTTGTCGAAGTCACTTGATGAGTCACCAACAGAAGTTATCTGGAAGTTCTTCTTTTTATATCGCTTCCGTGTTCGTTGCCTCGTTTGTGGAAGGGCTACACTGATTCACCAGCATATTGGAGACCAAATAATGGGCATTACAAGATATAAATAACGGTGGATGTCTTGCAGTTGACACTGAATAATCTCTTCTGCATTTGGGTGATCTTGCTGGCAAATGTTAATGTGGCCTGTATTTGTTTGCAGGTTTTGCAGCGGGTTCATAAAGGCGACACTCACCGCTGTTGTCGGGCATGAAATCTCTGCCCTAACGAGCAGATTTTTACGCTGCTTGGTTTTCTGAATGCCATGGCCGCTGGCTTCGGAAACATTTTAAAAAGTTCACCGGTTATTTCAACTGATTTCCAATGCACACAGAGTGGATAATAAAACAATAGGTTTGTCCCTCCTTAAAACAAAATTATTTGCATTCTTATTAACAAATCGAGGATAACCCAAAACTTTGTTTTAATTGGGAAAAGTGGTACACAGAGTGTAAGTATATTAATGTAGATTCGGAATCTAGTCTAGTGAAGATTGATCAATTTATTTCCGCTTTGTAAAATTCTAATTGAAGAAAAAACTGACCACTGAATGTCTGGTAAGTGTCTTCGGTGTATATGTTGGGGTTCCAAATGTCAGAGTCGAATTCCTTAATCTATCTGTCTATGTAATGTATATAAAAATCAAAAAAAATTTTCGTAGGGGCTTTGTCAGCTGGGACGACAATTATATTTGTCAATATAATTCTGAGAGATGTATAGCTACCCTTGGATCTTTTAACAATGATTTAACGTATGAACCTACAGATCTTCGTATTTTCATTATCGATCTCACAGCCTTTGCCAATTCGGAAAGAGAATCTAGTTGCTCATATTTGCGTTATGCTATTTATCTGGAAGTATCATCGACATAATCTATTTGAATTTAAAATGAATTTCCAGTTTTTAAAACTAGGCTCACCTAACTGGCAAACATATTTCGTACAAAAATGTTTTCTATACAGTTAAGGTAACCAGTCTTCACGGGTACGGCAGGATTAAATATGAATGGGGAACTTGCACGAGCGTTTTACCTGATTTGATTGACATTTTGACTTGGGAATTTGTTTAAATTGCAAATTGATTTTAACTAGCTGTCAGAAAAAGTGAGTATTTTTTCGGGGTCGCCGCATCGTGTTTTCTTTTGTTTCATTGGGTATTGTTTCCGTAAATTGTATCGACAGCGAGACTCAGTTACAAACTCTGTCTCCCCCGAGCAATGAACTTGTACTACAGCAGATTTTTTCGTTTAATGTCAAGCGGTTTTACTGTTCTTTACTTTCAAAATTTAATTACTGGATTATTGTTACAGTTTAACGTCGTCACGTTTGACTTAAGGGCCTTTTGTAGCTTCCTTTATGGTTTGTAATTTATACTCTTTGAATAACTGTTTCCTAGACAATCATACTATTTTTACATCAATCGTATAAACAATTTTCACAAGGATAAACAGTTTGACTGGCACATTGCAAACTAATTTAATGTCAGAGGTAGTCAAGTATGAATAAAGTAAGGTTATAATTCTTATAATCAAATAAGGATGTGTTAGCAAATTACACTATATTGTTCGATGAGTTACTTGTCAAAGTCAAAAGCAAAAGTAATATGAAATAAAAAATTTTAATGTACAAATGTACATGTGATCTTGAAGTTGTTAAGGAGTTTTTCTAACAATGTTTGTTTTTAAGATCACCTGGCCAAAGCTTTTGTCATCACTTGGTGTCCGTCGTCCGTCGTTATCTTCACAATCTCATAAACTCCTCTGAAACCGCCCGGCCAAATCGAACCAAACATTACAAGAAGATCTGTATAAGGTACTATATCAAGTTTGCTCATTTCGTCAGGATCCTTTAACAAACATGGCCGCAATAGACGATTGTTGTTTCTGATTGGCTTATCAATTTGAAATCTTCTCCTCTGAAACTGCTTGGCCAAAAGGATTTATATTTGGTATGGACTATCTATCCAAAGTCCTTTATGAAGTTTCTTCATTTTATCTCTATCGGACAAAAAGCATGGCCGCCATGGACGATTCCTTGTTTTTGATTGGCTTATAATTACACATCTCCTCTAAAACAACTCGGCCAAATGGATTGATATTTAGTATTGAGCATTTTTGGGAGGTCCTCTATAAAGCTTCCTCATTTAGTCATGATCGGATAAAAACATGGCCGCCATTGACGATTCTTGTTTCTGATTGGCTGATACAATTAATATCTTCTACTCTGAAACCACCAAAAAAATGATTTATATTTTGTATGGAACATCTATGGAAGGTACTTTATACAGTTTCCTCGTTCATCCCGATCGGATAAAAAACACGGCCACCATGGACGCTTCTTGTTCCTAATCTGCTGATACAATAGAAAATCATCTCCTCTAAAACTACTAAATGAATGAATATTTGATTTGGAGCATCTATGGAATGTGCTTTTTGAAGGTTCTACATTTTGTCTGCATCGGAAAAAAAAACATTGTCGCCATGGATCAATATTTCTGATTGGTTGATACATTTAAAAGACTTCTTCTTTTGCTTTGCAAGATGGATATATTTTTGAACTGGAGCATCAGTGAAAGGTCCTTTATGAGATTTGTTTATTTTGCCCTGATCGGAATATAGGGGGATTCTTGTATCTGATTGGCTAATACATTAGAAAATCCTCTCCCCGTAAACGGTTCGCCAAAATAGTTTAATATTTGATGTGGAGCATCCGCGGAAGTACCTTCATAAAGTCTCCTCATTTTGTCCTGATGCGAAACTAAACATGGCCGCCACGGATAATTCTTTTTTCTAATTGGCTGAAACTACCTGGTCAAATTGATAAATATTTGATGTAGAGCATTCATAAAAATTCCTTCATAAAGTTTCCACATTTCATGCCAATCGGACAAAAACAAGGCCACCAGACAAATCTGGTTTCTGATTGGCTGATTCATTCTCCGCTGAAACCTCTTGGCAAAATGCCAGGTAAGCGATACAGGCTCAGTGTTCTTTACATATCAAAATGGCAACTAAAAAACCAATATAAGCAAATCAGCCTGAAAGCTTGAAGGTTGGTTTTCATTAGGATTCCAGAAATATTTATTTCGAGTAATCAGTGCATAAATGTGCTTTGTGTATTCCATATATACACATATAACTTTTATGCACTGAACCCTAGATATTTCAGTAAATTGAAATAGATTAGCGTTGGGATGTTCGATGCGCTTTCTGTATCTTGTACCATGAATATTTTCGTTACAGATTCTTTTTGGATAAGGAACAGCTTATACTTGTTATATAATAAATTTTTTGACGGTGGTAAATTATTTCGTAGTTTTTGTTACACGTTGATTTACAATCAAAGGAGAAAGAGAATTCGGTTGCAAAAGTTAAAAGGCATATTACTTAATTACGGACTTTAAAAACGCAACACCATTTTTATGCTTTATCTTTAAATTTATCAAAAGAATACAAATGCTTTTAGTGTATTTGCACAGCGTACACCTACCTTACGATAGAAAATCAATTTAAACGTGCATGGGACGTACATGTGAAAATCCCGCCAAATTGGCAACAGTCTGTCGGGATTCCAATAGGGACTAACTTTGCACCCATATTGTCGATTTTTGCATCTATTAATATGAAGCTGACTTCTGCAGAGAAAAGATATAAAGTTGGCTCAATCTTTTGATAAA
>JARWCS010342407.1:0-11485 GCA_034783895.1 Geukensia demissa | reverse complement strand
TATGCGGACCAGAAACTTTTATTTGCAACATCCGCGGGCCAGATTGGTTTTTTTTCACGTGTAGTTATTAAATGTAGGAAAATTTCTTTGGAAATTATTTTTTTCCAATAGCTATACAGTGGGCCAGAATATTTCTTTCACTCCAGATGCCAGTCAGGTTATTTTTTTTTTTAAAAAGCAGGGTTAGAATATTTTTCTAAAAAAATGCAAGCCCCCTCTCAGAAAATCAAACGGTCCGTGCCTGACAAAAGATATTTTTATCCATTCTTCCATTCTTTACAAATAACGTTCAGTATATTACAATATGAAGGACTGAATTTCAAAATTGTCCGTAAATTCTTCAATGGTCCTAAAACTGGTACGTTCATAATTTTCGATGCTGCAAATTAATAAAATGTGCGTGGATATACTAAGAAAATGTGTCTATATTTATTTCTTCCCTGACAATATTTCGTATGAGAAAAAAACTGGAATATCTGAATATTTAACTGGCTACCTTGTTCGTGTATTATTACTATTGGCCGCTCGTTGGATCGGATTCGGTTCTAAATATCCGAATACCCGATGTGTTATATGTGATTCAGAATACTAGTAAAATCTATAGGTAAGTGATTTTTAGAGTGTCATAGAACACTGACACCTAGCAGGGAAACTGACAAACGTTATCGGATCCATTGTGTTTAATTGTTGTTTTCAAAACTAAAACCTTTGGCCGTTAACGGAGTAACTATTCGCTTTTTATTGGGCCAATTTGGGGGGAGCGGTAATTTTTGAAGCTGGCCTTTTCACTAGATTTTATATCCTGCATTTTGTCAGCGTGCTTGCGAGCCAACATTTTTTTTAAATATTCAACACCATTTGAATCCTGGGGTATTGCCATTCTGCCTTTTTCACACAAATATGTGCCAGTTTTTTTTATCAAAATTTAGATCCTGCTTTCTTATATGAAATTCCTACAGGCAACCCTAATAAAATTCAAATGGTTGCCCCCTTACTAATATTTAAATTTGTACACACAAAAAAGACAAATCCCAACAGATAAATATTTTAATTCACATTGCAAAATACTACTTTGACACGCCGGATATACGAACTCGGAAATGAAGTGGCTCTTCCCTAAAAGCTAATTGTACTGAGTTTTATATACTAACTGCCACGAAGTATGTGACAAGACAAGACAGTTTAATGCTCCTTAGTGGTAAAAATTTTGATATTGAAAAATAAAAGGATAGGATCGAAACAATAAGTTATTACGCATATAGAGTCTCCTAATTTCCGATTACCAGTCGTTTTTGCTTGAAATCGGAGCGCCACTTAGAACCCAGTGCAAGCGAATATTTGTAATTTTTTAAATAGAATGTTTCAATTTTTACACTAAATACCACCAAAAAAAACAACACTTTAATTTTGTTGAAAATGTTTGCTCCATCTTCATTGTGGCTTTGGTTTCTAGTATTTGAATACGTGGCGTGAAATCTTGTGTGTTGTTAAAATGGAGAAAAATGTATGCAAACTTTGCGATATAGTTCTAAGTTCTTTATTTTCCAATTATGGGCCCTCAATGGGACAAAATGATAATATACATATACAACACATATATAAATACTAGCATATTTAAGAACATGCTGATTAAAATATTATGCACTCATATAATTATGCTATTCTGTTCTTTTATTCATGTCATGCCAGGGTAAACATTCACCAGCTATGTGTACATATATATATACGATTAAGAGTGGGTATTTTATATTATCGATATATTCACTAAAATATTGAATAAGTTTATAACATATATAACACATAAACCTGCCCGTGTCTAGTGCATGAAACCAAGTCAAAGTTAGTTTAATGCAGAAGCCAGTAATATTTGGAAATTCTTCCAAAATGAAACATATAAAAAAATTGATAAGCATGTCTTTGATCCATGTCATTATACAAAAAATTATTAATTTCTCTGTGACTGCTTGTAAGACAGTTTTATAAAGTTGCAATTAACAATATACCCATTTTAACCTAACCCAATTTTGAAACTTCCACAATTTAGGCACTGCCAAAAGAGTCAACTGGTTCGCCGAAGCAGGATCATTAACTTTTGCAATAGTGAACAGAAAAAAACCCATTTGTAAGCATTGACTTCATTTTAGTGAGTCTTATAAACTGTTATAATATACCTAAATGATGACTGAACCCAGAATAAAACAACATCCTCTCGGTGGTCGTGGTTTTACCGGCATCAATATGTGCCATGACACCAATATTTCTAATTTTTTGCAATGGTTCATCTTGTTGTAGTACTTTGTTTGCATTTGAATGTGTAAACCGCGTGATTTGTCGATAGAAACGTGCAAATTTGCACCAAGTAAGGCAAGTTAGCCGTCTGTTCATAGTTGTACAAGAGTTGTCTGCCCGTGAAGCGATTAAAAGCAGTTCCAGCATACCGTATTGGCTTTGGTGAACCCGGAATTGGGTGCTTTCGCGGACGTCCGCGCCATTTAACCTGATTTTTTTTTCAAGTTGGCTAGCTGGAAACTCAACCAAAGCGAGATACTTATTTGTCGTTAAACCCCATCTAACTTTGGATGTACATGCGGTGTTGGAACAACAAGCACTTTTGTCTTTGATCCCAGATGTGGTGCAGGATGTTGAAATTGTTTTTATATTAAAGTATAGAATAGAATGGAATAAGGAAAGTCATGATTTGAATTATATACCAATCAAGAACACAACAAAGGGCACAATGGTAGGATAGAATTATCCACCAACCAAGGACACAGCAAGGGGCACAGAACATGAGAGAAACTTATCTGTCACTTGACCCCATCTAAATTTGGATGTACATGTAATGCAGGATGTTGAAATTGTTTTTATATGTATAGAATATAATGGAAAAGGATTGGATAGAATAGAATAGTTAATTCATCTATTAAGGGCACAACAAGGGGCATAGAACATGAATCAATTATGGTTATTTAGACAAATGCAATGTGCAATTTTCCACATAAACATGCCAAATTTTGTAACAGAAGTTATGTAGTACATAAGGCATTTTGTGCCAAATAGAGTTTGCAGTAGAGGCCATAAAGAATCGGACTTTACATATATATTGCATTAAAGTAATCTTCAAATGAGCCCAGACACACTAGATGTTGTTACTGGTGGGACATCGGATACCAAGGACTGATACTTAGTATATAAGGCATTGTATGATTGATGTTATCAAAATAGGGAAGTATTTGAAGGTTTTGAAGGATATGCCATGGAACAGGTTTATTATGTATATCAATTGTTTTAGATCGGTCGATATATTTTATTTTAAGAATGTTTTTATCATCTTCTGCTTTATCTATATGTGGGAAGAATTTATGATAACAAAAAGCTGTGACGATACGCGCGCCTTCGTAAACAGTGGGAAGTGTTTTACACTATTTGAAAATATCAAGTAACATAATTGCAGCAGTAACATTTGATTTGAAGAATAATTGTTGTCTATTGTCATTTTTTATTAAATTTTAAAATTCCAGGTTGTGCAATTAGTGCGCTATTGAGAAAACTTATTACGATTTTGTCGTTTACAATGAGACCTAGCTATGATTGCCTGTTATTTTGTTGTAATATGCAGTATATACAGATGTCAATAAAAAATTAGATATAATCCTAGTTTTCCCTGTATGTTCTGTGTCAATATCTGTATAATCCATGACGGATGGTTGGGTACGTCACAAATTCCTTTTTTGGGCTATTGTGCGACGGAAGGTGGGGGTGGGGGTCTGCGCACTAGCCAGTCGCACCGGCACAACTGCGTCATCAAGTTGGAGATAATTGCTGTACGTTCGATCAATGTTAATTGTAACAAAGCTAGTTAAGGTTCTGGCTCTTAACTGTTCTTTGGGTCTCCGGAGTTTGATAAATCCGTCGGAAGAAGCGCAAATACCCCCCCCCCCCATGCATTTCGTAAAAGAAAATCGGCGTTGTTGATGGCGCTTTGTTTGTAGAGATGGTAACTCGAGGTCTTTTATAGCATCTTTGTGAGGCACCCATTTCTCTTGATTTATAGTCATTTGGATTGACTCTAGTTTGTCGATTTCTTTCTGGGCGTATGGACCCATATAATTGATCTGTATTCCATGATTGACCGTTATATATTCTGCTTCTCGACAGTCCTTTTAGGCAGTGTAGTTTCTCCTACTAAAAAGGAATCATAGAGTGGAGCTTGCGTTCAAGGTGTTCCTGAATTTGCAGGCCTAGGTATGTGTTTGATGTAACTTGTTCCAATATATGAGTGTCCAAACTGTAGAATCGTTGACTTTTCATTTTTAAACATAAGCAACATTTCTTAGCGTTAAAGCGTATATATACCCCAGTCGTCAGCCAATTATTCAAGTCATTTGGTGTCATTTTGCACCGACTTTTTACTGCATTCGACAAATCATTAATGTGGTACAATAAGACCAGGACTCAGCACAGTTCCCCGATGGACTACGGACGTTTGAATATTCCCCTTCTAAATGGACTCGCATTTTCCTTTCTGAGAGAAACGCAGTAGGTCATTTATGGACGTTTCCTCATATCCCATATTTCATCCTTGTCATTCGGTGTATCCGGTCCGTTGAAAAAAATTGAATGGAGCTACATCGTGAATGAGTTCGTTGATAGAGTTGGCTACTGGTCCGTTATGAGCAAACCACATTTTCCCAAAATTATGCAAAATGTACTTTTATTGTTGGTTTCTTGGTGAAGTAATGAGTATCTCACAAAATGGTTATTTATTACCCATTCAACTATGGTGGAATTATTACAAAAAGTTATATAACTTTGAATAAAATCAGAAGGAAACAGCATACCCTCTCACGTTTTGTAACATAGTACCGAGGAAAGCTAATTGTTACAATTAATTTTATAAAATTGCAATCCATTTCAAAGAAGGGATCCATTTTCGGCGAAAAACATTTGTTTTTAAGTATTAATGAACAAATAAAGGTATTATCAGAAAATTACACACAAAAGGTCCGTTTATGAGGAGGTTACATAGAATTGGGACCGTTTATGAGTTTGTAACCACTGAATCTGTTTGCATATATTGTCGTCAAATGTTGACATGGCCGGATTTAGCTTAAGTATAAGTGTTAAACGAACGGCCTCCGCCCGGCCATGTAAAATCATGAAATGTCCCGTTTATATATTCTACCTTCTACGAAACACTTCATTGGACGAAAGACGTCACCTTAAAGTCAAATATTAAAGCCATTAAAGTACCAGGCCAAGATTTAGTATACACGGTCAGTACAATCTGTACACGGCAATTATTACGTTAGGCTAGTTTATTTGAACTTATTAAAGAATGTTTTTAAGTAGTCGGTAAAATTTAAGGGTTACACAGTTTGTCAGTGACCTTATATCGTATATATTGGGTCAGACATTCCGACTAGGCAGTACCTGAATTACAATAAATATACTAAACAAAGATACATACAAAAAGTCGATACTAGAACCTCTCATATGAATGCTCGCAGGCACTGAAAGCAACCTCAGGTACCCCCCTTCCCAGAGTTCCTCTGTCGTTTCTAAATGTTGTATAGTTTTCGGGGAATATTCCTGATGATTTAATAGCATTTTTTGTCGGATTTTTTCTTGGTTTTATGCCTTTCAGCCAGGATTCTGCCCCAGCAATTATATCGTGTTTGCGTATGATGTTGTGCTTTTGAACTCAGCAATAATGTCTTTAATTCTTCTCCAATTAACTATCATAATTCAAAAATTTCTATTATTTCTGATCTTGAATACTAGTATATGGGCCATGCTCTTATCAATACTATCACTACTGCTTATGGTTTTGTTTGAATCTGTTTTGCTTTTGGTTATTGATTTTTTTTCTGTTGGACAGCTCGTGTTTAGTGGACTTAAAGAAGACAGAAAGACGTAAGTGTAGACGTTGTTACACTCATTATAGCTGACATTTTCTATTTCCTAATTTCCTTTAAATGGTATGTAAACGGAAATACAGTTGGGCTGTCATATTTGCAGCACATCCATTGCACATTTGATCTTTAGAGCAGTTCATAATCTGTTGAGCACAGCTCTTTGCATGAACGGTTTTGCTAAATGCTGCAACAGTCACAAATTATTCCTTCTCTGAACCAGGTAACCGGTTACTAGGCGACGTGGGAAAACATTTGCTATTCTTGGACCCGTGTTTAGTTCAATGCCCCCATATAGTATGATATTGTATTGATGTTGAGCAATATTGTTGTTATATTTTGTTATATAAAAATAGGAGATGTGTCAGTATTGGTAATGTTATTGACTGGTAACTTTGTACTGAGCAAGTTGACTAGGTTCTGATTGGATTCAAAACTAAGGAGCAGTGCGTATTTCATCATGTTTAAATTTAGCTAGGGTTATCATCAAGGCCAAGTGGATATTTAAATCCAACCCAATTCATGGATTTTACCGAGTTTGTCTGAAACTCTTTATGGACCCACCTATAGTTTTAGGATAACTTCGAGAGGTTGGACTGTAATATATTGAAGATTGTGATTGTGTTTGGCAAAATGTTGATAAATAAACATTTAATTTTTTGTCTTTGAAAGCCATTTTAATGTTCTCTTGTGATCCTCAAAATGTCAGGGTCCTGGGTCCACTCGTGTCCGGTGGGCTGGACACAGGGCCCCTTACATTATGAGAATGTTCTCTTACACGTTTGGAGATTTTTTCTTTTTTTAAATTCATAGTATTTGGTCAATGAAAATTGAAACTAAGCCCGAAAATCGTGACGATGAATAAGGATCAGATAATGGGTGCTCCTTAAATAAAAATAAGAATTTATCCAAATATTGTCAGCTAGATGTACCGCAAAACCTGAGAAATGGAATTCTAACCAATGTACTAATGAGGAAAAAGAACATACCTTAAAGATATAGGGTATATGTCAATAGTATTTTCTCCAAAATCTTCGAGTTCTTCCTGAATTAGAACTCTAAATGCTTCCTAGTGTGAATCTCTTACAGTGTATGCACACAGAGTTGAATCAAGTCTATTTGATTCGATATAAAGATAGGAATATATTGTTCGTCGGTCAGTTGGTCTGGGCCAAAGAGTAGCTAGATTTGTGGAGATTTGGTCGGCGATTCATACCCTTATACATCGTATTACAGTGTCCAGCAATATACTGTGTTTACAATTGCCTGTTTAATTCCGTGTAGATATATCTTGTGTAGTTCCTGAACAAGCAGATGCTGGGACTTGACGAGCGAACCAAAAAATTACAAAATGCACAAATTCACAACATAATTTTTGATGTTGAAACAGATACATATTAAGCACGGACCATTTGATTTTCTGCGGGCTGGGTCCGTGTGGGATTTGTATGCGGGCCAGAATTTTTTTCGCGCGTGCCAGATTATTTTTTTCATGTACAGTTAGTGTAAGAAAACTTCTTTGGAAAATTTATTTTTTCCAATGGTCAGACAGTGGGCCAGAATATTTTTTCCACTCCAGCTGCCGGCCAGATTATTTTTTTTTTCAAACCAGGGTCAGAAATTTTTTCCCAAAAATCCCAGCCACCCCCCCTCCCCCCGGAAAATCAATTGGTCCGTGCCTTATAACTCTCTGATTGAAGTTATTTTTGATAAATAACTGTTCAGAATCCATAGCAGTTGTGTGGTAAAGTCTAATACAAAAAATTGGAAGTGTACCTCCTCCGGGACAAACGAGCTGGTAGGTCTGTTATCCAAGGATTGATACCTCCATTCACTTATATGATCACACAATACAAACTGCAGTGAAATTTCGGATGTGTTTGATATTAACTGCTGCTTACAAGAAATAGAGTGATATTTATGTAAATGATTATCTGGAGAAATCACATTTAAGGTATTTGAAATGTAAATAAATCAGTTATTTTATTTACGGTAAAATATATACTCATTTTTATTTTTATTCTACGTGTTGACCACGAAGTAAGATTCTCCAGTTTACAAGTACACAACGAAGCCTATTGATTTATTTAGTAAAGATGCAGATCTTACTGTTGAAGGAGGGTCTTTAATGTTTATAGTCCAATGGTCGTCTACACTTTTAAGCGGCCAATAGTTGTTGATACTTTTAAGCGGCCATACATTTTGATTCGGTCTAAACAAAATGAGTTAATCCTAATATTATATAGTATTAAAAAATGCCGAGGAAGGACAACAGACGAAATCTTTTTTGTATTTTATGTTTTATAACGATAGTCATAATAATACTGATTTCTATAGTTATATACCTGGCTACCAGAGATCACAACTGCACAGGTAAGTCATTTAATAGTACAGTCAGTACATATACATGTAGATTATAGTTAGAAGGTAGAATATAGCCAAGGGCCCACAAATGGGCTATAATTAGACGTGCAACAGACAAACACAAAATATATTACATATTAATTTGTCAGAGAGAAATTTATGTGTACACTTATGCTTAAGGATGTTTTATATGTCTGCCTGGGATTATTAAAGCCGACTCATAAAATCGACAGGTGCTGATTAAAAGGGAGCAGACGTACGTCCTACACTAAAGTGGAAAATACCTTAAAGGGTTTCTTTGAAACATAGTGAAAGATAAATTAAGTTTACAACATAATATCACAGCTTGCAAATCGTTTTTTAGTTTTATTGATTATGTCTCTTTTTTGCTAGTATACACGTATTGGTATTAGGATGCATACTTTCAGAAAACAAAGAGAAAACATGGTACTTTACCTCTTTATGAGGCTGTTTAATCTTCATTCATTCATGGTTAATTATTAGTTAATTTGTAAAAACGATCAAGTTTACAGGCTAACGGCGGGTTTTCCACATGAACACTGCGTTTGTTCGCTATTTAAACATTGTGCTAATTTCTAGAGGACATAGAGAACAAAGCTTTTGTTAGCTTTTAAAGGTATGACTGTCCCTCATAACAAAATAAAATGGATACAGATTGTTCAGAGTACAACTTTTAGTGATCGAATGCTCCTGATTTGAAACAAATGTCTTTGTTGACCCGCGACTGCTGTTCTGTAATGTTTGCTCTTCAACATATTAATTACTCTAGCAGGAAAAATCTGTCTAATCTAGGAAACGGATATTCCATAACGACCAATGAAATTGCGGTGACTACCAAAAAATTTCTGCAGTGTGATGACTTCAGTTGAGAAGCAACATACTTTTTTCTCAGTAGTATTTGTGTTAGCAATGGTGCTCAAACAAGAAATCATTCTAATCATTTAGTTAGGAACAATAACACCATGCGCTGGAGCTGCTTAGATATTACAACATATGAATGGGAAGTTGACTATTGCAAAGATAAAGTCATATGACTTGTTCTTAGTCCTGCTTCGGCGCCTATTTAGAGATGAAGATCAGGACAAGAAGCAGATCTACGGGTGTCGGATTTTTCATATTTCAGGATCATTTGAACAGACATTGACTATTTTATTGTTCGACAAAAAACCTTACATATTAAGCGGAAGCTGATGAACTCAAATGTTTTGACTATTTCTTTTCATTGTTTTGCATTAGACTTGACGAAGGTATGCCACTGATGAGTAAAAAAGTTACTTGGTAAAGAGATTAGCACAATTTATGCCCATTTGAATGTCGATCATTTGTTGAAAAATCTATATAAATCTTGAATTTTTGTAGTGACTACTGGTATTTTTTTTCTACATTTCTCATTATTTTTTTTTAAATATTCCACCTGTGCAATAACTAGAATAAACTTTCTCATAAAAGTATTTTCATCGTAACCAGCTTTTATACGACTGCAGCAAAATTTTGCCATATTATGATATAGCGCTGTCGTCGTCGGCGTTGGGGTCTGTAAACAGGTTGGTTTACTCGCGATATTTTTTTGTTTCTAGCAAACCGATTCCTTTCATATTTTTGGACATTGATTTTTGGTACTTGATAAAAGTTGGTAATTTTGTTTACCTTGCTTCATCTGTTTTAATGTAAATTATCTATTTCCTTTCTTATTTTCTTTTGTATTCCCCATGGCAAAGCCAATGAGTCACAGTACCATGTCCGTCATTTACCGTTATTTAGATATATGGGGTTGAAAAATGACCACGCCCTAATTTTGGAAACTTTATTGTTTTTCATCCGATTAAGAGATGTTAAACTTTTTACAATACATCTTACCGATTAACTTTCCTCTCCTGGATTGCAGTAATTGCATACATGTTATCATATTCTTGATAATAATTACAATTTTCTTATATTTTATTTTATTTTATCTTGTGTGTTAGTATAATGTACAATGTCTTTGTAATATCAATCACGATTGTCATATGTGCTTATGCCCCCTGTTGGCTTAATAAAGAATTTTGAATTTTTTTACTCTTTTCTTCAAACTACTGTGGCGATTTCCGTGAAACATTGGTTGAATGCCCTGGGATTTTTAGATCGGGGATACTGGAGATCATCGGGGCAGTTTTTTCCCACATATGATTTTTTCAAAATTGTTTATTTATTCAGATTTTTCTCTAGAGCTACTTGGCCAATTTCAGTGTAACTTTTGTAGACTTGGAAGGACGCTGGGGGAAATTTTTGGTTACATTAAAATTTTATCAGTTTTTATTGATTCTTAATTTCTTTTTATGCTCTTTTGTATAATTTCTATTATCCTGAAGATTAACTTTATGCAATTCAATGGTACATACCGTTCTATGCAGTCACATACTACATTACATTACCAATAATGCCAAGGTACAATTTTCCAATCGCTACGATTAACTTCGGGTATTTTATTATCATCACTTGGCCGTTCGTTGACTTCGTGGTTTGGAGTTGCTAATCAGTAACCAAAGAGTCCATTATGGGCTCGCGAGTCCATTTGGAACATCAGAAAGTATTAAACCTATATAACTGACCATGGATATTTTAGCATTATTACTGCAAAAGTTCGTGCCATTATAGTCGGTAATTCTGGAGAAGTATAGTCACTGACTCTTAGAGAAAGAGGATGTTATATTACGTTCGTTCTAAAATTTTTAGTGGCCATCTTTGGGAGAAATTTGTACCTGAAAGGACCATATGTGCTTGCTGACATAGTCGCAAACATTTTGACTCTCTGAAGAGTTTGTATGGATTTAACGCAAGAATTTATGTTTATCTAAGTACCTTTCCTCTGCTGATGGTCATCTTGGATAAGGACAATGAACAGAATAACAGCATATGCTAAGGAAAAACGCCTATGTGTATAATATCCATGGTATATTTTAAAAAAAAAACCATTCGGTGGCTTTGTAGAAGGTGAACGTGTAAGTATGTGTATTTCAGTGTCAATTAACCATTTCACACACAGACGACATTCTTCGAGTTTATTCTTCACCAAAGCACGACAAACACATGGTGTACATCTTTGTCATCTTTGGATTCAAGCAAAATCCATCAAATCAAAAATTCCACCTTATTTTAAAGATCAGTCTGTACCAATCATTTCATATACCTATACCACACCTATTGCA
>JARWCS010342397.1:0-11485 GCA_034783895.1 Geukensia demissa | reverse complement strand
GCAAAATGAATTTGGCGGGAATAAATGCGTGTAGCTTGTCTTACACCCCCCGGTGTAAGACAGAGAAATCTCGATCCCTGAAAACCATGGATACCATTGTCCCGGATGTAAGAAATTTTTATCCTACATCACCATTTATAAAATTTCAATTTGATATTTTCTAAAATTGTTTGATAAATCTTTTGGAAATAATAATAACCCATCAAATTTCAATACAGATGCCCTTTGAATATCACTTAAATTTATTAGAATTTTTTACAGTAATAAAATGGGAGAAAATTGTACACATCTATTGTTTATTAACTTTTAATGAATTCTTGTCTTTTAAATGTTACCATTCTTACCTTGTTTACTTTCTCAACAGTCAGGACATAACCAGCATGTCTCAGTCCAACTGGCTGGTCTGATGACCATCTTTTATAACTTTTATCTGCATTCTAATTAAACAAACGAAAAAAGAAAGTGAAATGTGTATGGTTTCTGTTTTAACATGTGATTTCATAATTTATGAGATTTGATTTAAGAAACCACAATACAAAGACTTTCCATATCTAATTACAATCATTCGAAAGCATGTTTTCTTTTAATATTGTCTCAAATAAGAAAATAATGCACCAACAGAAAGAAAAAGAAAAAATCTCTTTGTCTTAATACAATTTAAAAAAAATTACATTATAACATTACAATAACATATTTATTATGAAAATCTTGGTGTACTTCCCTACACAAAATTAGCTCCTAGGATGGCACTTCTAGAGAATGGATTTTTATGTACCAATATATGTATATTGTTCAAGCATTAATGTTGAATCAAACAAGCAAAGATATGGTCATGAGCATTGCCTATTTTCAGTAAATCTAACTGAAGTGTCATGAAAATCTGTGTTTTCATCATATGAATATTTTTTGGTAAAACCGGACTATTCAAGACCTGTTTACTGATGTAAGTACACATAATTCCTAGACTGCGATACTTTCGCTACAAATTTTAAAAAATCACATATATTTAACAGTTAGAATTGCATATCACCTGTTCTGCAATATATACATAACTTTCTTTTAAAAGCATAATACTATGACTGAGCATTTCTTGTGTTTTGTAGGAACTATTGTGGACAAGGCCATTCCATGTAAACTGTAAAGCAAGACTTGTAATCCTTTTGTTGGTACATCTGCCCTTATTAAGGTTATATGGGTATTACTACTGTTCGAATACACTTATCAATTTGGGTAATTTGAAACAAAAACCTACATGTACGATGCAGTGTAGGATTATTTAAGGGAGATCTAGTTATAATATGACTATGTAATGATTGAACTTTTTATGTTATAATTAGCTCTAAACATAATGCATACAATATAATGCAAAGAATATTATAACTTGTGTGATTTTAAGCTTCCATCAATTTTGTATCAAGATGCTCATTACTGAACATTTAGTTGAAGTGAATTGGTATGCAGTGTTCTAGAAGAAACTCTCGTAATTAGTGAAAGTACTGTAAATTCAGAAATTATTGTGTTCATTTATTATTGCGATTATAAAACTTCACTCCAAAATGTGAGATAAATTATTGCGATTTTAAGAAAAGCTGTCTGCAAATATAGTTAAGAATGTGAGTTCTAATTTTTGTGATTATCACTCAGTCGCAATATTTGCAATAATAAAAACATCGCATTAATTTCTGAATTTACAGTATACAGATACATCAAATTCATATAATTTCAATTTGTTTACATTGAATCCCAGGAACAAAAAGACCTAAACATTTTCACTTCATTGTTTATTTTAAAATCTAATTAGTTCACAGTACCTCTTTGAAGTCACTCCTTTCTATGTAAATTGTTGAGGTAAAAGGTATAGTATGTGAGCCTTTCTTTTCGTCTGCTGGGAAATTTGGAACAGTCAGACTTCCTGTGTGGTCACCTGGGAAATTGCTAATGGTAACTTTTAATGGTTCTAACACAGCCATAACACTGAAATTTTGTAAAATTTTATTAAGTTCATCAAATGGGAAGTAGAAATATGATGGACCTGAAAAGGGGGGACAATGTACAATGCATCCTAATGCTTCAGATCAAATATCATACCATTCTAAACTACAAAAATCGAGACATGAATGACAAAAACTTTACAGCACCAAAATTTAATCAATGTCTTGGCAAAACAGTAAGTAGATATATAACAAACCTGAAAGAGGAGACACAGTACAAATTACCCTGATAATGCTTCAGACCAAATATAGAATCAATCGAACATAGAAAGCTTAGATGATGAAAATTGACGGAAATATGAATTAAACTTAATGCCCACGTTGCCTTCAGGAAGGGGGAGGGGGGGCATAAAAATAGTAAAACATCATAGGAATTTAGTTTGATTTTGTGTAAAAATGTTTAAGTCTTACACAATTTAATTTTTGACTGTACAGGTATGTATGAGGAACCAAACATTTTTGAAACAGAAATCTCGTAATTCATTAAAATTAACAAAAACATATTACCCAAAATATTTAAGTAAAAACCATAATTTACCGTGGAGCTGTTACATTAAGTACATCTCTAACACATGCCTCCAACATGGATGGGTCTAATACAGTCTGCGCCATAGTTACTCCAACCTAACATTAAATAATATTCATTAAATGAGGTCAGTCATGATGATACATAAAAGTATGTCAATCTTTCAAGTATACAATTTAATCATTATAACAATTAAATATAGTAACCACCCCTACATAATTGCTAACTTGCCGACGTGGCGTTAAGCAACAATCAATCAATCAATCAATAATTGCTAACTTATAAAAATTAGGTCATAGCATATGCAATACAATGACCTTTACACAAAATAAAACTGGCTAATTTATGGTTAAATAATAGTTATAACAATTCAAATCATTTAAATAATTACTGTTTTCAAAACGTTGAAATGTTTTAGTAAAACCTTTAATGTAAAATTTATGCAAATGTGTCAGACTTTGCCTGAGTGTCATTAGACTTACTTTAGCACAGAAAAGATTGATAGCTTCTGGCGGGAAACCTCGTCTTCTGAGAGCTGTCAGAGTGAACAATCTGGGATCATCCCAGTCCCTGCAAAGACAATAAACACAGACTTAAAGAAATTTAAGATATAAAGGCAGTGAGAGCAATTTCACTTACTGTAAATTAGTTGTGTGTAACATAATCTATAAAGTAAAATTCATGAAAAATATCAATAACACTGTATAAGTGTTCGGTTTTGTTTGCAACAATTTACTGGTCTTGCAATTTTTATATTATAGTGTAAAGCTATTTTTGTTATCACTGATTTTTAAAATTTTTTGAGATTTTGAATATTTCATTTCAAATATTGCACAGATATATTACCTAACATAACCCTCATTAATGAGTTTGGCTATTTTCCGTTTTGAGACAACTGCGTAGTTGAGATTCAGTCGGCCATACTCCCACTGGACAGGACAATAAAGATCCAATACATTACACAGCCAGTAGTAAGAGGAGCGTCTGAAAATACACAATAAATATTTAAAACAATCAAAACTGAAATTTCAAATGGATCCAAATAATAGAACAAATATTACATAACAGAAACCTTACTTATGTACAAAGGCCCAAACCACACAGCAATGCTGATAACAGGCCAATAACATCATATGACTGCAAAATTTTTGTGGTCATATAAAAATCACTTTAAAAAATCTTCAATGCATTAACAACCAAAGTTTACAATTAAAAACAATAAACGCCCACATTTACTTCTGAATTTACAGTACTTTCTGAATTGAAAACAGTAATATTGCATCACTATGGCAAAGCCTGGATAAATGTATAGGTTTCACACTCAGATAACCATAGAACAGGTATGTTTTGTAAAGCTTATATGTATAAATAAATATTTTAGATTTATTAGTTATTTGACAAAATTTGGGAGTGACACTAATGAACACTATCCTTTGCATTATTCTGAACGGTCATGACATTTAAGAAACTTAATATTGTACAAGTAATCTACCTTGATTGGAATTCTTTGGTACACAGAGAATGTGTGATGTTTTCTATAGAGTCACACAAACAGTGAGTGTAATCATAGGTTGGGTATATGCACCTGTAAAAATTATAAAGATTCTTTTTAGTAACTAAATTTTCAGCTTTCACAATGGAGTCACCTGAAATAAGCAGTCTGGAACACATTTCATGAATTCAACGTTCTTTAACAGCAGATTTCAGCTTCATACAAATATTCTCTCATATATAAAAAAAACTTAAGACTCTGGTGCTCTGCCTGACAAGGGGGAGTTGAAGACACAATCATTTTAAAGGATGTGCTAAAAAATTCTAAGTTCAAAGAGGCAAATGTCTGTAAAAACAAGAGGCTCCCAGGAGCATGCATCATTCACCTGACTGAGACTCAATACTGATCCTAGTTAGGAAGGAGTGTTGTACAAAATTTTGGTAGAGGGCAATTGACTCAGTAGTTTCATATAAGATTCTAAAGTGAATTGCCTTTAGAGTCCTATTTTTCAACAAGACAGGGATGCAAAATTTAAGGAGAACATTCCAACAAACTTTCCCATAGTGGAATGCTGGACAATTTTGATGGAGGACCACCAAAGGACCATTCCGCCAAAGTTATGTAGCAACTGGCATAGTGGTTTCTAACAAAAAAGGTTTTCCAGTGGATTTCCCATAGGGTCCTATGTTATATCAAGTTCAGCTGTATCGGCCATCTTGGTTGGCTGTCAGGGATGCCAGACACTATTTTGGTAAGGGACCATATAAAGACCATTCCACCAAAGTATGGTAGCAAACGTCTCAAGAGTATCAGATAATAGGATTTTCAAGTGAATTTCTCATAGGGTCCTTATGTTAAGTTTGGCTAAAAGGTTCACCCAAAATTTTAAGTATAAATGTGGTGCCTCCCAAAGCATAAATATCAAAGGCTCAAAATATGAAGATTAAACTTTCCTACCTTTGCAGTTTAAGGTTATACATTTCTTCTTTGTCTTAATTTATAAACTCACCATTTATCACAGGTTCTATGGTGGGGTGTAAATTTAATTCTGTATGCCACAGGGTCTTTCTTTCCTTCCTCTAATGTTGTTTTCATCCTAAGAGTGGCATCACCTTCACTTATCTTTCCATTTTTCATGTCCTAAAAAAATGAGATTTCATTGGACTGAAAGATCCATACACGTTTTTTGATGTGGATTGTTGTGCTGTATACATGAAATTTTGCGACATGTCTGAGGTTTTAAAACGTTAACTCTACTTGCAATACCTCTTAGTGTGGAAATAACACATGAATTTTACAGTTACCTTCAATGAGTTGAGTGCAAGATTGATTAAGGTGAGGTGTTGACTGAAGTGCTTCACAAGCTCAGCATAATGTTACATCAGTATAATGACCTTTGATTTGTACAGATGTTTATAGTAAAACAGCATCAAAATATCATAACAGACAATACTATAGATAATTTCACTTATGCAAGGGACATTAATGATTCATTTCTCTATGCCTAATTTCTGACAGGAAAAAATGAGAATTTTCATATTTCCCTTATATTAAACCATCAATGAACCTTTTCTACCATCTGAGCAACTCTTGATAATTATGTAAGAGGAGAATATGATAATGGGACATGATGCTGAGAGGGAGACATATTGTTTTGTTTAAAGTCAGGTGGTATTCTCTCGATCAATCAGATACACCATTTTATCTCCAATATCGATGCAGTGGGATAATACAGCTTTGTGTAGTTTAACAAACAACAAATTTGCATAAATTTCTGCTTTCTTTTATGCATTATTAACATCTTTCAATATATGTGCAGCATGTTAAAGTCTGAATTAATTTAAGAGGTTATTGTTTTCATTTTTTTTTTTTCAGTTGGGAAAATAAGCTCTTGTGGGTATTTATGTGAAATCAAAAATTTTAAGCTGCTGTCTACAAGAACCGTATCTGTAGTATATCTAGTGTGCTTTGTCTTAGGTAATTATTTTTAGAGACAGTTATGCCTTGGTTTGTCATGAAAAATATGCCTTATATATACTTCAAACAGCTGTAGAGATTCCTCTATAGGTCTGTCCCTCCATGGAGAGTCTGGACAATTAAAGCCTTTCAGATCCTCAGATTTCATATGACAAACATAGGCATGCCCTCTCTTGATCAAGTCTACAGCCAACTCATACAGTCGGTCAAAATTGTCGGAGGCATGGGTGACTTTAAATGGTGTGTATCCTGAAAACAATCGTATTCAAATCAAATCTGTTCTTTCAACTGCTGAGATTACAAAACAATTTTGAACTTAAAAATTTAGCAGTAAACAACTAAGAAATGCCAGTTGAATCATTCTTTAAATGATCTCAAAATATCATCTGCTTGTTGTTTACTACATTCATGGACAAGTTGTGGAAGGAATATGTGCAGTTACCTTCATAAAATGTGAATAAATGTGAGAAAATTTTTACCAAAGCAAGATTGATTTTAACATTACTTAGAGTATCGTTAATTCTTAGTGTGCAGTTAAAAGCACAATGACAAATCACATCTTCCTTATGCTGTCATGACAAAAATCTGCTGTTGTGCCAGAAAAAGACATGATTGGTTAGAATAAGCACATGACAATGGTATACGGACATGACCCAAAATGGACATGTGTTGGACCCTACAGGGAATATAAATAAATAGAAAAAGAACGAAGGGTCAAATTTTTATTAGACTGTGAGGTATGAAGCCCTTGTCATGTAAGTGACAAAATAATAAAGAAGACAACAAGAACACAATTAGACCAATCTAGTAAATTAAAGGAAGATTTCGTCAAGTCATGATTATAAATAAGATAAAAATCTATATACTGGAAACATACTATTTACACATTATCATTTGATAAATAAAGTAATAATACAGTCTTGTTTCCATGCTTACAAATCTAACGGTAATATTTTACAATGGTAGGATTTGAAAATACCACAAAAGTATAAGGTGGCATTTTAATTTTTGCTGTTGAATATTTGCTGTGACTCACAAATAAATGTGAAATCAAAAGGGCAGATTAAAGCCATCAAAAAGACTTATTGAATACAGCTTAACATTTTTTTTAAAAATGTTTTGATTTTTGGTATGAATCTTACATATTTTTACTGCCAAATGTTCTAAATAAATATGTCTGAACTCTGCCATCTGTTTAAACTTACCCAACCACTTGACCATTTCTAAAATAGCTTTAAAGAACTTTTCTTCTTCTTTCTCAGGATTGGTGTCGTCATACCTCAAGTAACAATTACCACCATGAGCCTGACAATAACAACATCAAATAGTAATGTTTTAATAACTAAAGTAAACATCCCAATGAGCCAAATTAAAAAGGTGTTTAGTTCATCTTTCCTGACATAGTCCCTAAATGCGATTTAAAAAAAAAATTAATAAATGGCTCATGTTATTGCAACTGTTTATTTAAAAATTTTTAATAACAACAACACAATAGATTTTCGTCAAAAAACATTTCTAACCTTATAATAAATACAGATTACAAATAACAGCAAACAGATTAAGCCTACAATGCTGCTGTTTTTAACATTTAAAAGAACAGACTGACACAACCTAAAAGTAATCATTCAATTTTTTCCAATGTTTTACACATTAATAATGAAAATGAAATGATACGAGGTAAATGTCAGAGAGACTGCACTCAAACCACAAGAAAAACAGAGAAAAACAAATTCTAGAAGTCTCCACGAGGCCTTCAACAAGAGTGGAATACCAATCCTTGTGAAATGCTCTAAATCGATCCAAATAAAAAACAAACATTTTTCACAAAATTATTATGAAGCTGTTTGCAGAATGAAGTTTGTATGAAGTCTGTTTCCTGTATAATTTTGCATACAGCAGGATTTAGAAAAATCTATTATTTTACTACTAATTTTTTAATTCTAAATTCTCCTAAATATCTGACAATGTTTGCAAAGTGTATAGAAACACAATTTTTTTAAAGTGTACAGGAACAAAAAGTCTAATCTGGTTTGTGTTCAGACTGACAGGTGCCATGGTGCTTAATTTACGAGTCTATATGCTGACCACACTTTAGTATAGGTCAAATACAATTAAGAGTTACTCACTCTAGCATAACCAAAATTGAAATTGATTGCCTTTGCATGTCCTATATGTAGGATACCATTTGGTTCAGGTGGAAATCTTGAATGAACCTACCAAAAAGAAAACATGATGATATCAGACAACCATGTCATGTCAGGTTCCAAAATATGTCATAATAATAATGTTCCTCACATAACATTTTTGTACAGGAGAGCCAATTTATAATAGATGTGTCAGATAGCACAGGTTTTTCTATACAGTGAAAAGAATACAGTAAGCAAATTGTTACTTTAAAAAACACAATTACAAGGAATAACAAGGTATAAAAACGTTTGATTTTTTTTCCAATTAAGTTATTTGTAACTATTCTATAGATATTCTAACAAACAAGACAAATGAATCATTATTTCGAAATCAAATAAGTTAAAATAAAATTTTTTGACACATGATATGTTTAAACTCATATCTTTGAGTGTATAAAATTGTAGAACCAACCTTTCCTCCAATGGCCTTCATATGTTCCTTTAGTAATTCCATTGTTTTAGGAAATATCACATAGCCTTCTGTTTTGTAATTCTCACCTGTAATTGAAATATAAAATCAGATATCATCTAAATCAGAACAAATCTTACAAAATGAAAAAAATCTCAATCAAAACCAAACAAAAATTTAAAGTGATTAAAATCAGAAGGTTCTGAGAGTCTGTATCACTTACCTGACTTTACACTGTTTGATACAGGACCACAAAATGACGACTGTTAATTGTTGGGCAGGAATAAATGTTAGAGCACCATCCAAAGAGCATTCATACAGAGATTAGCTGTAATTTGCTCTTTCAGAAAATTTTTTTTGTTAATTTTCCACCTCCCCCCCCTCTGCTGAGCTAATTTTGACTGTTACAGTCCTCTTGAAATCTATAGAAAGTCAGACTTTCTATAAATTTCAACTATCTCATGGCAATTCTATATGGTACAGGATAAATAGTACAAGATGAGAAAATCTCAGACACTCGAGGGTAAGATTTCTATTGTTCTATGACTAGGCTTGCCGAGTTTATCAGACCAAATCTCTTTTAAAATCTTTTAGAACTTTGGAATCTCTGATATCAGTTTGTTTAAAAAAGACAAATATGTTCCTAAACTAATTTCATGTATAAACTGGCTTATTTGTTCGAATTTGGTTTAAAGTCAGTATTAACAAATATTTTCTTTTAATCCTTTTTGTACATGTAAATCAATTTCTAAATATTTTTTTATGGGTGATTTCAAAAGGAATAAATTGTATTGTGCAAGTTGTGACTGTTTGAAAAAAGTGATGGGTCAAGGGAAAAAGTCCTGTACAATTCCTCAATACATTTTTTTCCCTTGAATAGCCCTAAACAACCCCCTAAAATTAACTGAAGTTTCTCTTGTGTGCCTCGTCAGAGAATGAACATCTTAACCACATGTGGGAAATTTCCTCTTCTATATTATATATTTCTCACCTTCAGGGATTTTTGTTGCAGACATGACAATAAATGTTTGGTCTTACCTGGCTTGTGAAATTTCAGTGCTGCTCCCATTATATCCATAAAGCTTTTGACTTCTCCGTCTTCTCCTATAACTATACAAACATTCTACATATATCAAACTATGTGTGTCTGTTAACTTCAGTAATAAGGTGTGCAAAATAGCTGTCAGACCCTGATAATGTGGTCTTGAAATCAGGATTCTAATAGTGTTTACCGGTATTTGCAGACAAAATGAATTATTAAAATGCAACTTTGATGAAAGGTCAATTTTAATTGGAAGTCAATCTAATTTCAGAACCTTTGTCAACATAAGGACACAAGTTCGCAATTTTTCAATTATAAATTTTAAGCATTGTAAAGAGTGGTTACGATGGTATTGTATTTGAAAAACTTCCAAAGTTAATCCAAATTTTTTCTGTCGCAAATATCAGCTAACCTAGCTTTGCCAATGTGTCACAAGGAAAAATCTCAATTTGTGACTGTAATATCAAAGAATATCATCAGTAACCTTTCAAATAAATTATAATTATCTCTCAAATACTGAGAGCATAGAGTTAATTCGATTTTTGGATTTCCATTCTTCTACAGAAATGATTTTGCCTATGTGGAAATATTGTGGAAATTGGTTACTGAAAGCTGAATTCTATGTGTAATAAAGATGCAGTATGGGAAAATCTTGATTTAGAAAAGCAGAATTCCTCTAAAAAGTAGAAATCATAGGCTGCTTCTAAAGATATAAATTCAAAACTAATCATGTGCCACTGCATTGTCTTAAGATAACAGTTTCCATAAGATCAACATCCTTTGCTAATATTTCAACATCAGATTTTTCACATTTGCTTTGACCATAAGTTCATCTATTTATTCCGAGAAGGATTTTCAAGTAAAAGCACAGAAATTTTTACCAAATAGACATTGTACATGTATCACTGACATGCAATATAATACATACACATTATATGTACAAGGTTTTGTATCAGATCAAGCCTCTTGTGCAAACCATAAATTTAATATAATAAGAACACATAACCAGTGAAAGTACACGAGCTTGCAATTCCAGTCCAATTATGAAAAAAATATATGTCATAAATACTGGTACCAAAAAGATGGAAACCCTCTCCTAATTTAAACTGTTAATAAATATCTGAATAATTTGACAAAATTAATGACACAACTTTCAGGCTTAATGCAAAAGACCAAGACAGACTAAATTTGTGTGTGTTCTGGGATAGAACAAAACAAAAGATAATAGTACCAAGATGTCCTACAATGTTAAAGAAATTTTTTAAGTTGAGTACTGCAAAATATTAATATACATTAATTACATATGTATACTGAATTATTATACAAAAGATCCTTCAATTAAACCAATAATATACTTACAATTATCACCTGACTTGGACACTTCATCTGATAATGATTTACTGGATTCGGAAGGTTTCATTCCTGCTTTATCTGTAGTCTATAATTATATTTTATACCAAATTGTTAAATTGACTGACTGTGATTGCTTAAAGTCTTTGGGCAAATATTTCATGCATATTAAGAACGAGAACCTGATGGCAGAAACAATTTTCAATACAACCAAAAATAAAGTGCAAGATGTGACATAAAGGGAAACAACTTTTGACTGCCACGGAAACAGCATTATTCATGTTATTTGACATGTTAGAAATAAAACAAGCAAGCTGATGTGAACAATGCAAAAATCAGAAAATGAATATCCAGTTAATTTTCAAAAGAAACTAAATTAAGAATATAGTACGGGACTTAAGAATAAATACTGGAATGGTTCAAACTGTAAAAGAACATAGCTTTTTACATTTTCTTTGAAGGCCTTGTTTAAAGTTACCTTTGATGGCTGTCATATTAAGCAAGTCTTAAAC
>JARWCS010342386.1:0-11485 GCA_034783895.1 Geukensia demissa | reverse complement strand
ATTTCTCCATTATATACACAATACTAGAATACCATGTACTGATTTTACTAAAATGCAAATCTTTATTGCACATATAAGCATCATATAGTAAACCCTCTTTATAACTTTCTAGCCTATGACAAAATTTTAACATAGATAAAATAACAGAAAAATATATAGGATAACGACCAAGTTCAGACATGACTGCTACATTTGTAGTTTTTCTATTCACTCCTAAAATATATTTCAAAAATTTCAAATGTGATTGCTCTGTATGGCCATTTGAAAAAATCTTTTCTAAACAGTAATCACTGGATTTTCTGCAACTGGCTGAATCTACATTGAACATACCCCAAATTTCACTTCCATAAATTAGAATGGGTTTTATAGTGTGATCATAAAGATGTAAAAATGTTTCTACACTAGGGTTTGCTGAGGATAAACAATGTTGTAATTTAAAACATGCTTTCATGGATTTTTTATATAAATCATCTTTACACTGATTAAATTTTCCATTGCATGAGACTGTTATCCCTAAATATTTATATGATGAAGCTGTACTAATTAGTGTACCATTAAAATATATAGGATATTTCAAACATTTTCCTGATTTGTTAAAAACAACCACATTTGTTTTTGAGAGGTTTACATTTAAACACCACTCTGTCTCCCTGCTAATGTAACTAGGATTGGTACATTCCTTTCTCTCTGCTTAGGAAACAAGTTTCTCCCTGCCAAGGAAACTAGGATGGGTATATACTTGTCTAACTAGGGTTGGTATATACCTGTTGAACTAGGGTTGGTATATACCTGTCTAACTAGGGTGGGTATATACCTGTCTAATTAGGGTGGGTATATATGGTCACTTGGGTTGGTATATACCTGTCTAACTAGGGTTGGTATATACCTGTCTAACTATTGTTGGTTTATACCTGTCTAACTAGGGTGGGTATATACCTGTCTAATTAGGGTGGGTATATACGGTCACTTGGGTTGGTATATACCTGTCTAACTAGGGTGGGTATATACCTGTCTAACTAGGGTGGGTATATACCTGTCCAACTAGGGTTGGAACTTGACATGGAAACTTAGGGATATTCTTTATGCATTGCCTATATGTCCGACAAGGTTATGTTCTTTGCAGGAACCCCCTCAAGTTACCTTGTCACAGTGCAAATCTTTGTCAAATTACGATCAAAATTTAACAATGAACAATTAACCTGTCTCAAATGTTGAAATTTTAATATGTTTATAGATTCTTGATATAAGTAAATCAATAAACAAAATATTTACACATTGTATTCTGGTGCTTTTCATATCAGTTAAAAGCTTTTCTTTTGTCGTGCTTTTGTTCCGGTTTACATTTCATAAAGTAAAGTTTAACCAAAACAAGTGGATTATCACCTGAACAAAAATTAAATCATTGTTTATCCTTTGACTTTAAACAATTTTAATATACACAAGCCTGTATTGACTTTTTGTCCTTTTAAATTTTAATTTTGCGGATTTTAGAATAAATTGCTGCTTGTTTGTACACCACTTGATTACATCTTTCTCTTCAGAGAGGATATCCAAGTTACTTTTGTAGAGATCATGTCAATATTTTTCTGTTCACTAAAATTTTATTATAAAACTTTGATGAAAAAGTCATATGGAGTAGCTGAAAAAGAATTATTATGTAAATTTTTTGTGCAGACTGTCAGATGCCACTACGTCGCCTGAATACAATTCAGATGTTTGTTCATACTTGTGAATTTTTAATATACATGATCGAGAGGTGTAACAAATAAAGACGGAGAGACTGCATGTATAGTATAGGAAATTTACATACCAGTTTTTAAACATGTATTGTGGCAGTTTAAATTTCTAGTGATCATCGTTCCTCATAGTAGAAACGTGTTTTTGAATATGGTGCGAACTTATGGTTAACCTCAGTTAAAATTTAAAAAGTGTTGACATAAATTCATTTGAGTAGTTTGTATTGACAATTTATAATTGAAGGATAGGGTTGTAAAATGACAGGATCGAAAATCAAATAACTACAAGTGAATTAGTGTGAACCCTGTATAGATGTACATGGCAGGGATTTCGTTAGACTGATGAAAAAACCAACAATTATTTACCCACAATGCCCTTGGCTATATCCAGTGCGAGTAAAGCATCTGGGAACTTTGACTCCATTATGTCTGTAATTTAGATTTTGAGTTTATTTTATCAGTATAAGAAAGTCATTTCTATGAAGCAGTTTGCATTTGAAATTTTTTTAATTCTTTTTTTTTATATAAATATATTTTTATTTGATTTAATTATATAAATTTCCAATTTTACAAACTATCAAATATCTGATTTTGTTTGAAATTTAATACAGTATTATATTGAATATGTTTCCATGTGTTAAATTTGTTTTATAATGGGAATACAAAGCCCCTTGAAACATGATTCTAATAAGAAATTGATACCTATCTGTTTGAATTTTCAAAGATCATGTGTACCCAAAATCCTATTTTAAGGTTAATTTTTGTTAAATATGTTAGAAAAATACAGATTTAACTGTAAGTTACAAAAATATGTCTATATATACCAAAAATTCAAGACTTTGGGTTGAAAGGCATGAGGTGTTGAAATTGTTTGTACTATATGTAATCAGTGTTTTTGTACATCCTAACAGGAAAGTAAAGGTAAAAACACGTCATAATTTAAAAAGTTTGCTCAAAAGTGCAAAAAAATAATGCCAGGAGTACATTGGCCTATATAAATTACTATTATTGTGTAAATGAAATCTGCTCTCCTATTACATCAACATGGTACATGTGTTGTTCTAACCGAGAGGGAAACTACTATTGAAAGTACCTTGAGTTTTTAAGAAGAAGAAAACATTACCATCATCTTTTCCTGGTTTTATAACATTCTACATCTACAGACTTTGTCTATAATAAAAGTAATACCAAGTCCGGGTCAAAAGTCATCATTTCTGTTAGAAAACTATATCTCATGTTGCCTGTGTGAATTATAAGTGTGCAAAATATTTTTAAGAATTTCACAAGAAAAAAATTTCTGTAAATGATGTCTGTCTAAACTTTGCTTCTAAATGTTAGGAAAAAATGCAGGAGAGTCAGGAATGATTTCTTACAGGGATGTCTTCATTTGACAAATACATATTTTATTTTTTAAATCTCAAGTAAAGAGAGTTACAAGCCAAAATTAATATACTATGTAGGAAATGATAGTATCTGGGGACCTTCAAGCCTTGGCGAAAAATTTGTAGGTTAATATTATCAACTGTATATCAAACTAAGATTATGTTTCTTTGGCGGGATTGGGTTGAAAGTACGTCCTACACAGCAAATTTATTCTCTCAATCTCCCTATATAATCAAACAAAAATGGAGGATTTTGAACAACCTCGTGCTTTAGGAGGTTTGGTTATTTTTTTATAAGCACAATATATGTTATTTTTTGACAAAGTATAGAAAATTTTATTGATTTTTATTTTGACACTACATCCCCCTTTATTCTTCAGCATAGTGATTTTGATGGTTTTTGCTTTTAAATTATTGCTTGGAAAAACCACCACGATCCTCTGTTGAATGTGTCCAAGTCTGCTTAAATGAAGTGGCCTGCATGTTATCTAAATGGGAAAGGTTTCTGACCTTATTACCATTTATTTATAAATTAAATTGAACTGTGAAAGTTTAAGTACTAATTTTATTACATACCAAGATGTGTACCCTTTCTATATAAGGGTGTTATAAATATAACAGGAGGTATTTACAAGTGGATAGTGAAAGTTTTACCTTTCCTCAATATTTTTGGAACGGTATTTGGCCAGTTTCTCCTTTTGGATAGGATTACTTGCCATAATATGTCAATCCTTGGCCTTTAAATTCTGTTGTAAATTATTTTAAGGTATATTAAGCCATGTCCTTTTGAACATTGGATTACAGTTGTATTAATGCAGTGTTGTGTGAAAACTTTATTCTTGTTCAAATTACCACAGGAACATGTGTAAAAAAACGTTTAAATGATCACCATGAAATGATCAATATAAAAGGTGCATATTTTGACAAGGACATCTTATTTCTGTAAATTTGACAATGATATAATATTTGGAAGATTTGGATAGATATGCAGATAAACTATCCAAACAAAAGAATTCAATCCAAACTATGGATTATCAAGTCCGCCGTTATAGTACACGTAAATCGTATTTGTCATTGAGCAAGATCTTAGCAGAGATCAGGTAAGGGAGATAAAAATGTATAAAAGATGGGATGGAACCTCTGTTATTTAGACAAGAATGGTTTATATTGTGTTATGGGTTGTTTTGATGTTGTTTATTTCAGATTTTAGATTCGATTGTGATATGTACAACCTTATATGTCTATTTATTTTAAAATGAATAATATATATGTACATGTTTATGACTAAGAGACATGCATTTAGTTATTCAGTTCAATAAATTGTATTTGATACTTGAAGGAGACTACCATGAAATGTCAGTTATGACTTCCAACACTAAATGTGGTTATTGGACTTGATTGCTCCAATCAAATTATAAATGTATTTAAAAAAAGATAAGAAAAGAGAAAGACAACACTGCTAGTAGGTCTGTCTTCTTCCAACTTTTTCTGAATTTCACCTCTTTTTGATGGAGCATTGCTTACACACCCAAAAGGTTTTTTTACTTTATGATAGAGCTTATTTGAACCATTATTGTTGTCATAGATCTATGTTTTGTTTGGAACATTGTTCTCATCTTGTAATGAATCATTGTATAGATTGTGCTCTTAATTTTCTATGAGGTTTTCTCTGTTGCCTGTCTGGTTTGTTGTACATTAGTTGGTACAGTCAAACTTGCCTGTTTGGGACATCATGGTTTATTGAATCACTTTTCACAGTCCATTCAGTGTTAAAGTTTTCTCACCATAAACAATCCTGTAACTTGAACAGATCTCTTGGGTGTTCCACCTGTGTATCCTGTTAACAACATTGTTGTTTGCTTTATGACATATTTTGTTTGATTCTTTAGTGTTCTCTTGGTATTATGTGTTTTTTGAACCTATAAAGTCACTTGGTGGTATTACCGGTATGTTCTCTTAGTAGTATGTTTTGATTCAAATATTTATTATCTCTTAGTGATATATACTTTTAAACAATTAATGTTCTCTTGGCACTAATGTTCTCCTTGTGGTTGTTAGTAATATAACACCCTCCTGTGGCCATATCTTTTTTGAACCAGTATTATACTCTTGGTGCCATATCTTCTCTGAGCCAGTCTCTTAGTGGCATATCTTGTCTGAACCAGTCTTGTACTCTTAGTGGCATATCTTGTCTGAGCCAGTCTTGTACTCTTAGTGCCATATCTTGTCTGAGCCAGTCTCTTAGTGGCATATCTTGTCTGAACCAGTATTGTACTTCTGGTGGCATATCTTGTCTGAACCAGTATTATACTCTTAGTGGCATATCTTGTCTGAACCAGTATTGTACTATTAGTGGCATTATTGTCTGGACCAGTTTTGCACTATTAGTGACATATCTTGTTTGGACTTCTAGTGGTATATCTTGTACTCCTTATGGTAGATATTTTTGAACCAATATTGTATTATTTTTGAACAACAATAGTTCTGTAGGTGGTTAATGTTATTAGAATCATTATTTTTCTCCAGTTTGGTTTATCTTGTCTGGTGTTCTTATTGTGGTAGATCTTGTTTGATTCAATATTGTACTCTTGGTGTAATTTCTTGCCTGAATCAGAATTGTTCTGTCAGAAGGTTTATTTTGTTTGAATAATAATTGTTCATCTTGATTGAACAATTACAGTAATATTATGTAGGTAGTTAGTTTGAAACATTATTGTTCTCTTTTTGTTCATCTTGTTTTAACTATCATCTTCTCTAGGTGGTACATTTAATTATTAATGTTCTTTGTGGCATATTTAAGAATAGTGACAAATGCATCTATATATGGAAATAATATTGAAATAAATGAGGTGTTATTGTATAATACAATGTGAAATATTGGGGACATTGGTGTTTAATTATAGGATTTGTTATAAAGGCTCTGAAATGATGTTTTTGATGGGGTAAAGTGGATTTTCCACTCCTTTATCAGGATTTCTGCCTGTATGGTGCTTTCATCTCTGTTATAGTCTCTGGAATTTTTATAACTGGGAAGCACTTTGTATTTGAATAATTGCTGTCCACCATGTTAAACTCCACAGACTGAGAGCATCATATTGTAGATATTCACTATCCAGAGTGAGTTTAGTTAGTACAAACAAACGAACTTAATGCAGTATTATGTGTGCAGTTTTACTTTAATATCCTTCTTAAAAGTTTTATGAATTTATCTTCATGTATTGGCATGTTTGAAATGTGTTTGCTCTTTGGGTTTCTTTTTATAAGTAATGTATTGATATTACTGTCAGAATGGTGCATTAACCTGCACATAAATGTGATAAATATATGTTTATTTTCACCTGCTGTGTATTATATTAGCCTTGATATTCACAATCTTAGATTTTTGGCAAGTCATTCGAGTGAAATGATATCAACTGGACTATGTTGTAGTCAAAGTCAGTAGAATAATAGAAATTATTGGGCTTTGAAAAACTTTATTGATTTTTCAAAGTGTTTGTTTAATGAAGGTATTTAGTTCCAGTTTTTGTCAAGTGTAATAACCATTTCAATATAACTAGCTAAACTTTGTCGATTTTTAACTGTCCATTGTCTGTTTTCAGTTCTTCCAGTACACCAACAGTTCCATATTCAACCACAGACATTTTATATGGCAACGAAGTCCGCAACTCTCCACAGCTGGATGAGATTCGACAGAACAGTTTTATTGAATACAGCAAAGATAAAGACAGGCAAAGTTCAAATAATTTAATTGACTTTAATAATAGACGCCCTGCAAGCAAAGGAGGATCGAGAAAATCATTATCAATAGAAAAAGGTAAGTGTTCCTGGTGACATTTCAATATTCAATAATATACAACAATGATTAGAGTTTGCCCTTGGTAACAGATTAAATACCCCACTTTGATATGGTGAATTTAATCAGATTTGAGACCTTAAATTTACATTTCTATAGATCTCTGATAAGAGAAGGGATTTTATTTTTGGAGAGGAATCAATATTCAGACTTAATTTAGCATAAGAATCTTAAATTTGACCTGGGCTAGAGCATGTTGATAAATCTGGTAAACTTTATAGAACTATATTTTTTCTGAAGGTTGCATAATCTGTAGGTCAATTTTTTGGGGAAATGAATTTTAAGCATGTTGACTATTTGATGTACTCTATAGATTCTGGTAAGTTAATTGTGGTAATTTTTGTCATATATTTTTTATGTGAACTAGGTCATTGACATGCATGACCTATATTTTTTGTCTGAATTCTATCTATTTGGTAACTAACTAGATTTTAACTCACTTGGTCTAAAAGGCCATGCGAGCTTTTACCATCACTTTGCATCCATGGTCTGTCATCTGTTTGTCTGTCGTATATCTGTCTGTCTGTCAACAATTATAAAAAAAATCTTCTCCTTTGAAACCACTCAGCTAATTTGGACCAAACTCTAATGGAATAAACCTCTACCAAAATTGTGTCAGGCTAAATAGTATCAAACAAGAATATTTTTCAAATGACCCCACTTTTCATATAATTTTAGTACGGTGGCAATCTTGGAAGACTGGGCTGTAGACAAGACATAGCAGCCCAAAGTCTGTTGTGTTAGGTGGTGTTCACACTATTTCAAACTTACATATTTTTCTCAGATCTGAATGGATATTAGTGAAACTTGCTCCGCAGTTTCTATATGCTCAAAATATTTCATCCATATTGAACTTTTGAAAAAATTAATTTTTATTTATTGTGATATTTTGATGGATAACTGGACTTAGTCTGATTTTTGCTTGATTTTTGGTTAACCCATAAGTTAAGTTTCATTTGCAGAAAAGTTTTATAATGCCTTTATTTTTTGTTTTTATTTGAGTATTTTTTCCTGTCAAACTAACAAGTTTACTTGTATTGATAAGTATTGTTTGATTTATGTTGCAGCCTTTTTCTGTGAACTTTATACTGTAATAAATAGATTAAATAATAACAAATAAAGCAACAGAATTTCTACAGATAATTTATTTTATACACATCCAATAATTTAGGGAGGGGATTTAAACATTTAACTCATGCAAAAATCTGTCCAGATCTACATCTTCAGTGATTTTTAACCAAATGCATTGCAATTGTGCCATTTATATACAATATTAGGTCAATGTCTGAAAAATATCAAATTTTTGGTATCAGGCTAAGAAACAGGGGAAGGGCAAGGTTTACCGAGCCCTTCAACAGTTTCGTGCCAAATACAAAAAAGTTCAGACATTGACCTAATATTGTTTTTATACTGCAGCTAAAAAAATATTTAGATTACTACAAAAATATTAATTAACATAATAATAAATTTCTTTTGTCCCTCAATGAGCCCCTGGCTATAAAGGTAATGAAATTGGTGGCTGTCTCATGGACAGTCATGCCAGATCTCCTATTTTTATATTGTACAAAATATCACTTTGTTTCTATATTTATGAAATAAAGTCAACAAGAAATGGTCCGGCTGCAGTATAAATGCACTTAGACCTACATTTTAAACATGACTGACCAGTAGCTGCATCTTGTTTAATTGCAATTGTGTCATTTTGACCTACATTTTACACATGACTGACTTTTTCATATCTTTTCTTTGTTTATATGGGCATAATTTGCAGATTTATTAAATAAATTTATTATGCTTAGTTTTCCACAATCTATTTCTGTATTATTAAGCAATGCAACAAAATTTCTGACCTTGCGACCAAGGAAAGATAACTAAACATAAGGGTGACATAAACATGATAAACTATTAAAAGGAATTTGATGCAATTTAATATGTTATTGCACCACATTTGTAGATATGCATGAATTAAGATAATAACTGTCAGAGATAATTTAGGGTTCAACAAGCTTAGAAGGGGGTATCATTTGGTGAGCATTGATCATAGTTTTCTAATTTCTTGTTTTGCAAAAATGATAATTAAAGTTATAAAATTCCTCTGGATAAACCTTCATCTAAATGGTTAATGAATATTATCAGTGAAATTGCTTAAGCAAACCATTATACCCTATCTCATTACAAAATATCCAAAACACCAGTCAGTCATATAATAACTAAAGGTATACTTTATGGTTATAATGAGTTTCCCTGAAACATTTTTCTTTAGGATCAACAAAGACACTTAAGTTCTAATAATGCCTTATCATATGGGGACATCAAAGATATATTGAAAAAATCAATGAATTATTGCATGTTAATAAATACCTAGCTTATATATAAACCAGGTATAAACAATATTATCCTGAGTAATTTACAACAGTTTAGATAATCGTTGATTTAATTATATTTTGAAGAAGGTAAACTTTGAAATTTTTCAATTTGGACGAACTCTTAGCAACTATTCATCTGAGGACATTAGTAAATGTTCTTTATTCAATTCTTTTTAAATAAGATTTCTTATTTTCACTCTCAACAAGAAAATAACATATACATGTTTACAGAACTTTACCCAAATGGGAATTTCATTTTTATAATCTTTGAAAGAACACAATTGGTCTCATTGTCTGTCATAAATATCTTTTGTAAATATTGCCTTTGTTATATTGGCTGACGAAAGTTTTATTAAATAAACTTAGCCGCGGCAGTTTGTGTTATTATATATGGCTGACTGTCCATTTGGAGTTTATCTTCTTGTTATATTTGTTTACCGTTTGACCAAGTTTAGTTAAATGTATACTTGTAAGGGGAATATGGTATTCAGACATTTTTATTGTATCCAAAAACCAAAAGAAGAACCATATCTTGTTACTGGCAAGGCACAGAAACCTGCTGGTGAAGCATATCTTCTTCCAGGCAGATCCAATAGTATGTATATGTATTTTTTTTCATCTCAGTGAGAAGGTGCTGAAAGTTTCATATATTTTAAATTATGTACCATTAAGAATTTACATCTTCTTGTTTTTCAGTATCTTTTAATAACAAAGAAAGTGAAGATAACCTGAGACCCATACTGCCAAGTCCTGGGAAAAACGGCAATCAGTATCGTCCTAATGGTTTACGGAACAGTCTACTCAAGGGAGATCCCCTTTATGGTTCAAGGGGAGGCAATTACTCCACAGGTATTAACACAAAGAAATTGAGGATTTATCAATTAATATTTAAAATTGAAATAATTCATGGTCAATGACCATATTTAAACAAACAGTAATGTATAGGCCATTTGATTGCTCTGTTTAAAAATAATACAGTTAATATGAAAAAAAATGAAAGATACAGAGTTAATGTGAAGGAATCTGCATGACATCTTAACATGAACCTGATGAAAGTTCAATCTAGAGGTCTTTATATAATAATGGGAAATGTGGCCTTCTGGGAATTTATTACATTTGAAAATATGATTATTTTCATTAAACTTTCTTAAATCTTGCAGTTGTAGTGCCATATTATGGTAAGAAATAACTGCTTATTGTATAAACTTGCTCTGCAATCTGTTAAACAAAAACATAATTTTTACAGCATTTTCATGAATTTGTGTAGAAATATACAGAAATGTTTGTTGCATACAAACAATATATATAAAAAAAAAACAATCTGCCAAACAAAACAGATTGAATATGCTGATTTTAAAAATGTTGCAATTGTTGAAAATGTACCAGATGATGCATGTGACAAAGTTGCGATTGGCATTAGGTAGTTGCTTGGCTGCTTATGACTCTACTGTCATGTAAATATTTGTTCTGGTGTGTCTTGTCAATATTTATGAATGTCAAAGTGCAGGCTGTGTTATCTCTCTTTATTAAAACAAGAATAGTTTTGTAGGGTAGACTGGGGTTTATTTAATCAGAAGCATCTTTAAAACAGTTCTTTTAACTATTTCCTAATTCTGAACGTAAATTTGTTGTAAGTCTTTCATTATCCTGTTTTGTATTTGTAGTTTGTAACATATCAGGTTAAAATTTCTCCACATTCAAAATTTCCCTATAATAATGAAAATGACACAATTCAAAAAGTACAAGCGATGCAGTGGTAGAATAACCACACAGCCAGAAGTGTGAATTGCATGTGGAATGACTGCATTTTTAGATAGTTCATCATCATATCATGATCTTACATTTTTAGAGAATAGAAAGTTTTATTTAACTCAATATAATAAGTACACAAAGAATAACCTATTGTATTTAAACCCATATATGTGTCAAGTTGAGGCTTATAAACCATTGTTAATGTATCTGAATTTCATTGTTGTTTTGTTTTTGGCAAATCCTTGACATTATCCCATCAGATAAATATTTTTAATATTCTGTTTATTATACCAAACCAAGTTTGGGGGTATATAGGTATCACCCTGTCTGTCTGTCTGTCTGTCCACATAGCTTTTAAGTGCATCTCCTCCTTACCGTTCATTTGATTTAAATGAA
>JARWCS010342375.1:0-11486 GCA_034783895.1 Geukensia demissa | reverse complement strand
TGTCTGCCTAACATTACGTCATAATGACATGAAAAACGCGGAACCGGTCGACGGAATAGAAATGATTCGAAACAACCATATTGGTTGTGTTAAAATTTATGAGCTTTACTTACCACATTTCCATAAAAGTTTGGATGTGATATTCTGTTTTTTATCAATGTTCTGCAGGTGCAACCAAACTTTAAAATTATATGCCATGAGAATTTAACATCATCTAATCAATATCATGACCATATTATAGGTTAGAATGTAAGGTTATATAAATCTGTTATAGTTCAATAAATTCTTTCATCATCATGGAAACTCCTGTAATACAAATTTCAAGTCTTTTTAACAGTTACTACTGTAAATTTGGAAATTATTGTGTTCATTTGTTATTGCGATTTTGAATCTTCACTTCAAAATGCAAGATTAGTTAATGCAATTTTAAGATAACCTTTCTGCAAATATAGTTAACAGGTATAAGAATGCGAGTTTATCACCCATTCGCATTATTTGCAATAATAGAAGCATCACAATAATTTCTGAATTTACAGTATACTATAATTAAATGCACCTCTTTCAGAAAATGGTTGACAGTGTTTTATATGATTTCACAAAGTATGGCGCTTACATCCAGTCACTGCAGAAATTTGAACAGGAAGTGACATCATGTACTCTCCATGACGATGGTGAAGTCAACATCATCAGCCAGACATACCAGGCATTTCAGAGTGCAGTTGCACTAGGTTTCCTTGATTCATTTAAAGGGGAGATAACTAGATTAGAAAAAATAATAGTGAAGCAGGGTTTGTATACTGTGAATTTTGGCTTTCCTTGTTAAATGCCGATATATCTTGAAATTTTTTTTATTACAAAATACCAAGAAGATACCAGATGCATGCTAAGATGGATTTCAAACAGTTATTTCTTCACATTGCTATGAATCAGAATATAATCCAAAATATCATAAATTTTGAAGCATAACAAAATTTTGTGATCAATGATATTTGTTAACTGATTTGACCTTTATGCAAGGGGGCATTGAGTTTTAACCTTGTCTGTACTTATGTCTGTACGTCAGTCAATTTTTGGCAAAGATATCTTGGTTTGTTTATGTGTGATTGATTTGATGTTTGATCTGAAGCATTATCAGGGGTAGTTGTACTGTTCTTACCTTTTCAGGTCTGTGATAATATCTACTTCCTCTTTGCTGGGATGGGGGCATCCATGTCCCATGGACACATTTTCTCTCTGTTGAAAAATATTGTTTACAAGCAAGATAATTTTTGGCATTTTGTGGGTTCAAGTTGTTGTGACAACTAAGGAGATAAATCAATATTAAAAGTCATGAATATTAAAACATTTCAGTTTTATAGTAAATACATATTGCAGATTGTTCTTTCTTTTTCAGAAGAGACCATTACATTATCAACATTACATGCCACTCTGAAACCATGGTTACATAAACTTGATGTTCTCTATTCTGTTTATCTGAAGGGGATCAAGGAAGCTGAATGGTTGCCTAGCAACTACCAGAAGTCTTCACATCTCATGAGTGTTTTATATGAATCAATCACAGAATTTGATGCACTGGGGGAGTTCTCAAGAAATATTGTAAGTTTCTAAGTGGTGGGGTTAAAATTTAATTTGTTTGATCAAAACCATTCACTTTTTATTGTGTCCAAATGTAAAATAAATATACAAACAATAAAAGCTGTACACAGGGTTGCCACACACCAGGGAAAACAGGAAAAGGAATTCAATAAAAGGTGTTCCCAGCTGGGAAATTTCCTGGAAAACACGAAAAATAGAAAAAATCTGGGAAAGATCCTTGAACCCAAAATCGCGGAAGTTGAATTAAACCTCGGTTACCTCCCTTACACCAGTATTGTTTCATCCCACAAAGTTTGTTCCCAAGTAACAATAATATTGTGTTTTATGAACATTTTTGGGGAGAGAAATAAGTGACGATCTGACCTTTGCCAATTTGGTCTTTGAAACGTTTGAAGCAAATTGTTTTTTTTTTTAAAGATGTCGGCAACTTCTCATTAGTATATATCCTTGAAAACCCGGGGAAAATCCTTGAAAACCCTGGAAAAACCCTTGAATTTCAAGAGTGAAAAAGAGTGGCAACCCTGTGCACGAAGTGTTCCAACCGCAACAAATAATACCACTTCAACAGTTATTATCATTAAAAAATACGCAATAAAACTTTAAAGTGTCGCAAATAGCACCTGTTGTAATAGACGATATATAAGTTGTTAGCCATTTCACAAAAATTTTAGGATTACGTAATTTGCCATACCTGTGCTATTGTTTCCTTCTGTTCAGCGAGTAATATGTTTCAAATCTGAAAACAAAATCAAAATGGCTGTTCAAGTACAGTCCCGCAAAAGGTAATTTTAATCCAAACTCCGTATTTAGTGACCATTTTATTAATGCATGTGTCATAGTTTTCTTTTCAAACTGGTAAAGAAACATACATTTAAGTCTTTCATTCCTGTCTGTTCACAGACTGTTGCGTGATCCAGTGAGGCAGGGAACTTGTATGTGTAGTCATAAAATGATGTTAATACATTACAGGAAGTGCTACTAAATAAGACTGAAGAGATCATTAGCTTTTCATTTTAGGTGGATTTGTTATTGCCTTTGTGGATTCAGACAGCCAAACCTTACATTGATGTTATAGACAATGAAAGGAATTTTATATTTTAGGTGGATTTGTTATTGCCTTTGTGGATTCAGACAGCTAAACCTTACATTGATGTTATAGACAACTGGATAACTAATGGAATATTGTATGATCCTAGACAAGAATTTATTGTCAGGAGGTGAGAACCATGGTAAATTAATCTAGAACCATCACTAGTTATAAATTACCGCCGGCTTTGAATAGAAGTTGCACTACTGGTGCCACTAGCTGAGCTGGAGCTGGCACATGTTCTGTCTTCTTTGAGGATTATGTTGCTATATTTTTCTTTGTAGTTTCATGTGTTTTATCATTTGTGGTATGTTCCCTCTCATTTTTTTGATACTGTTTTGTAATTTTTTACTTGCAACTATTATTATACATGTACCGCCTGGCTGGTGTAATAGTGAAAGTGCTGTCCTTGAAAGGTCTTGGGTTCCATTCCCAGTTAGGTCAAACAAAGACATTAAAATTGGTATTTGCTGCTTTGCTACTAAGCACGCATCATTTAGGAGTAAGAGCAAAAACTGGCCCCAGAGTCGGAATAATGTGTGTGGGTAAGTGGCATTTCTTACTACATACTGTTGATTTCCTGAGCTAGCATGTTAAAATTTGGGCTGATAGTGCCAATCTAGTTCAAAGAAGGTTCATTCATTATCACTCACTAATATGCTCTGGTCCTGAATATGAATGAAATGTTTATAACTGGACATTAACCAACTTTAAATCATTCAGTCAAACATTATTCATAAATCAATATTTTTTTCTATAATACATGTTCAGTAAAAAGTTTAATTTAGTCACTACAAATTCTTAAAATTCTTTTCAAATTTATCGATGTGATTTTGTTTGAATATGCAGCAGATTGCAACAATCTTGATAATTTTATGAGGTATGTGATTCTGACATTTATATCTGAAATTTCTACAGCTCATAACCTTCTGTGTTTGTAGTTGTATGTTTTATAGCTTATTTCTGATAATATGAAATGAAAAGATTTGGGGTAAATGTCAGATAGAAAATGAGAGAAAAACAGGAATTTACAAATCTAGAGGTCTCCACAAGGCCTTCAACATGGGTGGAATACAACTCCTTGTGAAAAGCTCTAAATTGGCCCAAATAAAAAATGGTGTATGCTTAAAATGATACTGCTCTTACCTGAATGTTATCAAAAATGTACATAAAAACAACAATAAATACAAAGACAATACGGTAATACTGCTATTGACCAAGTGTCCAAATCACATCCTTATATCATAGAACTGACTAAACTATAGCTAGCTGCATTGTATTACACTAATGTGTTTAAAGCTGGATTTATTGTATGTTACCTACCGCCTCGGTGGTGTAATGGTTAGCGTGCTCGCCTCGAGTGCGGAAGGTCGTGGGATCAATCCCAGGCCGGGTCAAACCAAAGACATTTGCTGCTTCTCTGCTAAGCATGCAGCATTTCAGAGTAAGAGCAAAGACTGGTCGGCCCAGATTCAGAATAATATGTCTGGGTAAAGTGGCATGTCTTCCTGCAGACTTGTTTTCGTGAGCTAGCATGTTAAAAATCCGGCTCAGCGTGTCGGTCTAATACAAAGCAGGGTTCATTCATCATCATCATTCATTAATATGCCCTCATCCTGAATATGCATGAAATATTTGCCACTGAACGTTAAGCACCATTCAATCAATCAATTGTATGTTACTGTGGAACATTATGGTTGGACAGCAATGTGATTTGTCACAAAATCTTCATTTTACATATCCTGACCAGAATAAAAATGTTGGTCAAATATGTTTATTTTTTAACAATTTAGAGAAGATTGTGATTTCCTTCATTAATTCAAAAAATGTAATGTTTCTTAGTAGAAAAATGATCTGTAAACCTATATCAATCATCAAAATACTATACAAATTTATAGTATTTCCTGATCTTTTCCAATCTTTTTTCGTTCAGTTCATCTAGAAAATCTGGGTATTTAATAAAAGTCACATGGTCAATTTTGGTCCATATACCTTTTACTCAGAGAATGATTTTATATTTATATAAGAAAATGATGCAATTGCTTGTATAAGAAAAAGCATAACTGTCCTATTTTTTATTCCATTCATGCAAATGTTAAGTTGCCAGTTGACTGATATTTTGCATGAAATTTTTTTTTCAGAAATGAAGGAGTAAAATCATTAGATGAGAAGTTTTGGGAAACAGCTTTCACTATACATGTCCCAGATTCGACGAGAAATACTACCATTGATAACATTACAGACGACGAGAAATCAAAGTCAGGTAAAAATGTCATTTTTGTGTGGAATTTTTACCCATTTTACTGCATACATTTACTAAGAGTTAACAGTATTGTATCAAAAGATTTGCCAGTAGATTATTTGATGGTTGCAGATTGAGTCTACTGGTGATGTGTTAGCAGAGGCAGTAAACGGACATTAGCAACCATCAAATGAAAATTGATGCCGGCAAATCTTCAAATTCAATACTGTTTTAAACTCCATTCTAATGCAATATGAATAAAATTACCAATGACTTTAGTTTATAGTTACATCCAGGTTCAGGTCTGTAAGAAGTAGGATCATTGTAGAGATTGTTTAATGGAGGATGGAAACATATAGGCACAAGAATGTTTGTGTGCTTTAGTTTTAGGTTCATTGAGAATCAAATATTTTTCAGTTATTTTCTCAGATATTTTATTGCAAATCCTATAGAGGAGGTTAGCAGCATGGCAAAATAAGATCGTCTTTGTTTCTAACATCAGATCTAAAGTGATAGGTGCAACCTATAGAAAGCGAGCGAAGAAAATTAGTTTACCAGAGCTGTAACTGTTGGACTACGTCTTTGTATTTTGTATCAAGCACATCCAGGTTTGTCATAGTCTGCATTTAGTATGTCAAGGTCAACCTTGGGCTAACAGGTTCCAAATGCAGGCATGACAAAATTTTATATAAATAGGAAGTTGAAATGTGGAAGGTTTTTTAATCAGCATACTATCATTTTTCCCAAACACTTATACTGAAAAAATCAGGTTACAATGTATATAGGTTGAGGTGATAAAAAAACTATAACTGTTGAAACTGTTATGCAGCCACGTAAAATAATCCCGCGGTGCCCTTAATTCATAGTAATAATTCTGACTAGATCTGAATAATCGTCTGTAGGTTTTTTTGGTAGGCAAACTTTTTAATGATATGTATATTACTTTATCGTGAGGTTATCTTGTATATTTATAAGTAACTAACAAAAACAATGAATTTTTTAACGTTTTTCCAGATGTGTACAGTCACTGGGCACCACAGTTTTTACAGCCAGTATTGGTGGAGATTGTCTTAGCAGGGAAGTCTATGGAGATGTTACAAGACTTGGGAAAACTGGCAGAGGTTGTAGGACGTAAAGGAGATATTTGTAAGACTTATTAAAGTATTTAAGTATACAATATGTCTTTGAGTTATAATTCTGTCACACAAAAATTGGTATTTTCCATAAAAAGTTGATGACTTCCTTTTGCTCTAGATATTCCTGTATTTCCTGAGAGTATGTTATATTGAGTCAAATTCTCCTCAACTGTTATTCAAATGTGACTTTGGAGAAACTTAACTGAACAGCAGGGATTCAGCTAGTACTCCTCACTTTTGTCAGTGGTGATTGATATTGAAAATCAACATTCTTTTTTAGTTTGTTGCAAATTTTACATTTTCAAAAATTTGAAAAGTAGTAGGAATTTAGCCATTTCCACCTCATAAAAATAAAATTAAATAATATAAAAAAAGGTGAGTGGTATTATTGTCTGTAAGACAGCTATCCAATTTATATACAAAGCTTGCTTTTAGTAACTGCGAGCATTCATTAGAGAGGTATCTTCTTTTTGCCTGTATTTTTGTTTAGTATATTGAATGTAATTAAGGACTCTTTAGTAGGATCCAGTCAATTTCTGTTTGATTTTTATAGTTGGTCTGTTGCTGCTTTTGTTTTCTTTCATTTTTTCCTTTCACCATTTGTGGTTGTGATCCCACTAAACTAGTTGTGCCTGTCTTAAGTCAGTTATTGTGCTCTGTGTCTTTGTGTTAAATGTTTTGTTACCTGTACATTTTTGATTATATTCAGGTAAGAGCAGTATTATTTTATGTACACACATTTTATTTATTTTGGGCGATTTAGAGCTTTTTAAAAAGAGTGGTATGCCACCTTTGTTGAAAGCGTTTGTGGATTTGTGGAAACCTTAGATTTGTTAATTCACTCTGTTTTTCTGGTAGTTAGAGTGCTGAAATTTACAAACATATACAGGTTACCTTAATGCCTTCAATAATGGAGAAATACAGTAAAAGGTTGTAGAGTGTACGCTAACTTTTACCCTAAAAGCATTTCAAGAGGTTAAGGATGCGTATAATGTACCCCTACACAAAGTTTGGTGATTCTACTCAAGTTGTCAGATTGCCTTTTCGTCTCTGTTTTTGACGATGTTTAAAGAAAAGAAAGCTTTTTTGCAATACTCAAAATATATCTCAACTTTCACCAACTTAAAACCATGTTCTATCAGAAATAGGTGTTTTCTTTCATATATTTACATGGGAGAACAACGTTTACACTAGCTGCCATTTTTAAAATAACAAAACATTACATGATCGTTAAGTGACAGTAGTCAAGTTTCAACAGTAATTTAATAACTTTTGCTTGTAAAAAGGTAGCTAGTTTTGTTAACTTTTCTAAAATTACAGTAAAAATGATGGGAAAAAGTTTCTTTTTGCTTGAAAGTAAAAAAAAAAAAGCGCAGATAAATTCAACACAGATTTGCTGTTCCGGACTGAATTTGGAAAGATATTTTTACCGCACTGACTTCTGGGTCGTAAATTAGTCATTATTTTCTTCAAATTCTTTGATATTTAAGCTTATTTTTAAATTAAAAGTTGCTTAAACTGTTTTAAAATAGAAAGAAATGAAGACACCATCAAACATACAAACAAAATATTTACCGAACAGTGGTGAAAACTTGTATGATCAAGACGATCTTTACTTGGACATTCTCAACAAAAGTCCTCGTGTATTATATATAGGAACTAGACTGTTTCCTAGGTTTTGGGGACTGAAAAGGCCCTGCATATTATGTACCAAATACAGCCAAATATGGTATCCTTACCTTATACAAGCTGTAAAAGGCCTAAAAAATAAAATGTTAGGACATTCCAATGCAACAATAATCTTCCGAGTTTACAATTTATAGAAATTTTGGGTGTCACTTATACCTGTATGATACAGGTAAGAAAATCTCTAGATACATATATTTGAACTTATTATTTCATGAATACCAAGTTTGTTATCATTGAATTATGTTGTTCCTAAAAGTGACCATTAGTCTCCAAATCCTAGCTAAATATCTGTGATCAAACACTTTGTCTTATCTTTTACAGTTTACAAGTCCAAACCTCTATATGACATGTTCTTGGAATCTTTGCAAGATAAATTAGGGACAATGGAAACTACAAAAGACTTCCTACAAGGGGAGACAACACCATCGTATACACTGTTCACACCACAAATACAACAACAAATGAAGATCAAAGGGATTTATGATCCTCTGTTGAAGATTAACTTTGATAACATATTTACTGCTTGTGTTGTAAACCTGGAGAAAACTTCATCAATGGATCTATCCAATGACAGGCAAGTAGGAATTCCAGGAAAATACAGTGCAATCTCATCATACCTTAAAGGACAAAGGTTGTTAAGCCATGTTTTCGCCTAAGAATTTGGCAAAAAATGAAAATGGCTAATATCTCTTATTATTTATTGTTTGCATTGAAAAATGTTTATGAAAAGAAAATCCAGCAGTTTTTTGTTCGTTTTATTGGTTCTATAATGATCACTTGGCATACAGAAATTACTTTAAATATGAAATTACTAAGAAATAACTTAATTTGAGACAACTTTCATACAATTTTTATGATTTTAATATAGATTAGATCCCACCATAACATCAGAACTTTGCACAATTAAAAATCTAAAAATACAAATGTTAAGTTGAAATATCTTCGTGATATTTTTGTGGCTCATATCTATTTTGAACAAAACAGCCTAAAAATTTAAAAAATTTTACAGAAAATATTACTTTCTTGTTAAAAAATTCAAATATACCCTGTCATTTTGTTGAAATGATGAAAATTACATAAAAATATGTTACTGAATTTTAAAAGACAGTAAACAGCATTTTTTACAACAACTTATTCTAAAATTTTGTTCCACATAAGGGCTGAAATGCAAAACTTCTTTATAAAATTATTGGGGTGTATGTTTATAACAACAATTTTGACAAGCAGATTATTGTATTGATTAGAACTCATGTATTTAAGGCAAATAATTGCATTTATAATTCACGCATCATCAACTAATTTCTGAATGATTTATCGATTATTGTTTGCTAATTCATGGTCATGTATATACAGTACAAGAACAAGTTAACAAACAATAAAAGGAATAAGAAAATATATACCAAAAGGGCAGACAGAAATCGTTGAGTCGGAAGACAAACAAGACCATAGCAAACAAAATAAACGAAAGACAAACATAGAACACACGACACTACACTGAAAACTAAAGCTGGAGTAACATGAACCCTACCAAAACCAGGTTGAGTTCAGGTGCTCTGGAAGGGTAAGCTACTCGTGCTACACTAGTGGCAACCTTCATGTTACTCAGTAGTCAAAGCCAGTATATAGTAACAATTGATGTTAGTCACAATAAATCAAACAAGGGGACAGGTGGGTATTGGGTGGAGGAATTTTCTGGCCACAAATTGTCACACAGGGACTCCTTGATTTGTGGTGAGATATTTAGCCTGATCAACTGGCCACATTCTACCCCTCATGAGGTGTTGAAAAGGGATATTTATCATTAGAAGAGAGAGTGGCATTCTCCCAACACTGGGCATGGCAATAAAATCCAAGAGAATTAGAAAATTTATACATCCTGCCCAAGCAATACTTTGATGAGGCATGTTACATACAGACATCCTAAAATATGTTCAGCAAGCTGATATAGGCATAAGAAATAATGATAAATAAAAATCTCAGATACCATAAGGTAAAAATTCTCATTTTCTGATGAGGCATGTTACAGGGGTAAGTCCTATAAGGCCAAAAAAATATGTGTGTTTACTGTACCCTGCTGAAAAAATTAGGGTCAGTGGGTCGGAAAATTTTAAAATTTTTTGTTTGTTTGTTGTTTTTTTTGGAAATGATAGGGAAAAAGCCTTATCCAGTTACTCAGTTGGATCTGGTGTTCATTTTTTTAAACATCCGGTTAGCAGCCATTTGTCAAAGTTTTTTTTGTTAATCAGACACATTTTTACTCGGTTTTAAACAATGGCACAATACACTGGAACAATGTCAACCTGGCTCGGCGGCCATCATGTTGGTCTAAAATGGTAATGGACAAAACTGGATGCAATGTCAGAGCGGAAATTATGGATACTTGTTTTTTTCTCTGATTTTCAAATAAAAATGTCTAGGGTCAGTGCCCAAAATTAGGGTTGGTCGGGGTACCCCAATTTTAGGCGCTGACCCTTGACATTTTTATGTGAAAATCAGGGCCCATTGGTTGGAGTACTGTAATCACACATATTTTTTTTTGGCCTAACCAACTGTCCAGTGCTATGTCATGTTTTTTACATGAGAGTTATGTTTTGTAGATTAACCTCCATGTTACAAAGGGAAGGTCTACAGCCAATAGATCAACTGTTACAACAGTGTTTATATCCACATATCAAACAGAAGTACATCCATGTTTGTTCTAAACTTGTACAGATTCTCAAGGAGGAGTACCATCTAATGGACTATCTGGCTACTATGAAGGTAACATATTATGAAATAATAAAGGATTTGGGATAAGTACCAATCTTATAACATGGGCCATTTCTGTCATAAAATCCGGTAAAGTCATTTTGTTTAATTTTGTTGAATAATGAAGTGTACAGAATCCTTAAAAATATCTCAAATGGGCATCTCGGCTGTGTACACCCCCTCTTGTTATGATGATGTCGGATATCCCATTGTGACGTCTCATAGTACAGTCATTTCAGATTGTATTAATTGTAGTTTAAAACAAGGAAAAAAATTTTTATTTGTGAAAGTTGATTTTCAAATTCATTAAACTTTTTTTTTCCTACCACACTACAAACATCTCCAGCTGTGCATTTTGAACTAGATCTCATGCACATGGTCATTCACATGTGTTAACAATCTGACCGCATCACATTTGGACCAAAAACTGGTCCTTATTCATACAACTTAAGACCAAGACTATGTTTGTGAATAAAGTCGGAAATAGCTGAGTGTGATACGATTAGAATAAGTACTTGAAAGACAGCAACTCCCTCCTTATTTAAAATTTCTCAAAATATAAAATTAAGTTGCATACAAAGAGTTTTTAACTCACCTGGCCAAAGGCCATGTGAGCTTTTGTCATCACTTGGCTTCCGTCATCCATCCGTCCATCGTCCTTAAACTTTTACATTTTAATTAAATCCTCTGATACCACTGGTCCAAAAGTCATAGACATGTAAAATGCACTACACTTTCCACAGGAAAATATTTTAAATAGCTCAGCTTTTTAACTCATTCATGGCTTCAAGGCTGAGAAAAGTTCACAAAACAAACACAATTCTGCTTACATGATTTTCATCTGAACTTCAAGATTAGATTAATTAATGAAACCAACAATTTGATTTTTTTTCAAAATTGGAATTTATTTACAGTCGTTTTCAGAAATTTAAAAGGTTTCTAATATTAGTCTGTTAGTGTGAATTTAGCATGAATCTGGATTTATACA
>JARWCS010342365.1:0-11486 GCA_034783895.1 Geukensia demissa | reverse complement strand
CTACCTGCAGGCGGAGAAACCGAACGGCCTATTTCTATACCCCGGCCGCCCTCGGGGGTTCTATTGATTAAATATACCTTAAGAACGGCATTATTATAATAGAAATTTTATTACAAATTTAACCGTTTCTATAATATGGCTTAATTTTTTAAATCCTTAGAAGTAATATTTATAATTAAATTTTTCTTTTGTTTTGACTACATCGATTTTATGGATGTACTATGCGTGAGTTTAGATTCTTTACCGATACATTTGCCACCACTTTCATTGCTGTAACCATTAGGACAATCACTGCATGTATATCCTCTATTCTGTAGGAATTCCTGTAAAGGTGTCAGGTCTGTGCAGTTCTGTCCAGACATACACGGATCATAACTACACGCGTTAAAGTCTTCGTCGCAATCCTCTCCTATATATCAAAATAATCACTCAAACACTATTAATGATTTATTGAATATTTCTACATCAGTTTATTGTACGTATTTCTTAACGCTTGGCACGTTTTTCTCACCAGGTATCGTTCTCTTGGCTGATCTTGATTTGGTGTTATCATTAAGATTATTTGAGCTAAGTTTAACTTTTGGGCATTAACTTATGGTGCAAAACAATTTAGGAAAAAACATTATCGATTTGAAAACAAAAAGTGCAAGAATAATAATTTCCCATTCAATACGGCACTGTATTTGGCCTTCTGAATGACCATCAGCCACTTTGGTTTAGTAAGGGCTTAGAAAATAACACACTTTTTGTATAATATCACATTTGTGGAGAAAATCTTCATATCTGTCATAGTTTCTCTCTCAATATGTTAGTTGTCACTTCCTTCAGAAATAATGACGTTTTAATTTTCACCCAGATGTTTATCACTATAATCTTCCAAAAGTTAAAACCGTAGCAAAAAAGGACACTGTTTGTGCTGTGCTTTAGCTAAATACGTAATAAGGATAAACCTTCTTGACGTCAAAGTGTCATGATACAAATATCTTTGAGCTTATCTCACAAGGAAGCCGAGAAAACACGATAATTATAGATGATTACATGTCCCGTCCCATATTATCACAATTATCTTACCGATACCTAAATATCGGCCACGAGGGCTTTAGTAGTGTATATGGAAAGTGACAGGTTTATCACATATATTTTGTCAATTATTTGTGTTAAGCAATGAAATAATTTTTTGTGAATTCCAAAAATAAATAAATTATTCAATTATGCATACATAAAAACACATTTAAGTAGTAAAGTTTCATATTGATTATAGCTTGGCAGCACAGCCTAAAACTACAACAAACGTAACGTCATAATGCTTTGAGATTGCGCGTGAGGGCCGATATGAATTTACCATGTAAAACAATATCAACCCTCGTATCGTAACAATCACAGTGAAATTTGTTTGATATTAGTCATTCAGCAAAAATTATCAATATTAAATATGTCATAAATACAAATATGATACATCCCATCCTCGTGGCGAAAATAGCGCTGCGGCACGCAATACCTAGTACAAAACTGTATAACACCCTTATATGATATCTATCCTTTTAAATATTTCAACAATATAAAGAAAACGCTTGTGCAACGTCGTACCATGAGTAGATACAAGAAGTTGCATTAATTCATTTCTGAAGTCAATCAATTTTCGACACATCACTGATATTCATGTGAAGAACACATGGATGACAGCGATATGCCTAATATTGTTTTGTTATGGGTATCAAGATGACTTGACAAGATATATTTCAATGTACCTGAATATCCAATGTCACATATACAGGTAGCCACTCTAAAGTATTCGCCATACTGGAGTCTGGGATCATCATAGTTACAAGTTCCATGATTACTACAACCACTACACAGTTCTATGACCACTTCTATTGGTTCCGCTGAGAATCCAGCATCGTCTGTTGCAGTTACACTGTTTATATTGAAAAACTATAACTATGATGCCTTGTAGGAAGACAATTCTTTTTTCGGGTTAAACATGGCAGTTTAAGAATGACTGTACAAGGTAAGTATATCAAATTAAAACTGAAATGGGTTTCATTATGTGCAGTTAAAAGAAATAGACATTTTACATATTAAATGGTTTCTTATTTTGTATCTTCATCATTATCGTCATTTTTTATATAAGGAAAAGAGACTTTTGAAAAAAATATATATTACATTATCTGCAAAACTTACACAATTCTTTGAGGGGATAGATCAATGGGCGTCCATCTCAATATGTAAGTATTGTCTGTCGTACTAGCAACAAAGCCTGTCGTCGGATGATGCACTAAAGCATAGCTGGTTAGTCCGCCGTCGTCGGTTGCATTGTAAAACAGTGTAAATTTTTCGTTTATGGTTCCTGTAATTCTTTTCTCACCAGTTATAGTTGGTACTCTGTTAGCTTGTAAAATATATACATAACATATGTACAAAATATAAACATCTGAAAATTAACCTTATAAAGATATGAATAAATTGTGGTCCAGCAAATATTTGTCCTTCCTTTAATGGGATTCGAACTCACACAGTGACATCTTTGGCTTCCATCGCCTGTACTGTGTCCAGCGCCCTAGACCACTCGGTTACCTAGGATATATAAAAATACAGCTTTCGGTAACCGGTGGATGCCTTTCCTCGTCAGGATATCTAGAGATAGATCACAACGACAAAATAGACAAAAGGAAATCTATCTAATCTAAGATACAGCAATATCAATGTAATGAACATTTTTACAACAATCCTAGACTATGTACACGTAAACGAAGTCATGACCTTCGTAATCACCTAAAATACTCTTAAGGTGTCCTACAAACAACTCAAGCAATCCATCACATTATAACATTTTTATTCTCTACCAATTTCAAACTAAACACCTCATACAAGACATGTTAACAAACTCGTTTTGCACCCTTTTTCTTTCGTCTTGACGAGAAAAACAATCCATCATAATGACCTGGAGAACGATTATTCATCATGGCGTAGAAAACGATCTATTGTCCTGAGAGAAAACGTGCAGCAAGCTTAATGAAATTTAGCTGCTCCGTGAAGGATAATTCCATACCAGCCAACAAGATCATGGTACCGATCTATGAATTTCTGGGCGAAGGGCAACATATCCTTAAATAGGTTGAAAAAAAGATTCTGTAATTTTTATGCTTGTCTTTCATTTAGGTGAAGAATCTAACTTTTGTTCCTGTTTAAGAATGCCTTATTAAATTTCTGTGATTACCATCTGTCCAATGAAATAACAGTTTATATCTAATGCTGGCAAATCATCAAATATCAATCTGATCATAAAAAGGAATAGGTTCAAAAAGATAATATATCGCGCCCCTACCCATTTTTGTCCAGTGGAAGTCCAAATTCATCATTCATTATACATCATACCTACAATCTGGTTATTATTATTTATTACTTGTTTCCCTTTTGAATATGGCTGAAATATTGTCCACTGGACGTTAAGCAGCAATCAATTAGAATCAATCAACTTTCAAAGTTGCTGGTGCTTATTTTGACTTTAACTGTTGGAAATTAACTGCATAAGCTGGATTTAAGTAATATATTTACCTATTTTTTCCGTTTTTTGTAGATTTTCGATGAAAGTGTTCTGAGTATTTTTTGAAAATTGCACATCTCCGGTCGCCAAGAAGTCAAAAATACACGCTTTATACTGGTGTGTGATTCCACCACACACTTCAGCAACCTCATTTATAGCATTCTGGTCAAAGTCCTCCATAAAAACAGGCTTAAAGTCTAAATGACTGTAGTCAGATGCCAAGAAACCCTTGGGATATACAAACAAGGAGGAGTGTTTATTTATTTGCCCTGAAATAAAACATTGTTCATTGTTATCAGAACAAAAACTACGCTGATGTCGTTTGTAATATAAATAGCTATTCACTAAGGGGTAGCGTTGGAAAGACTTCAATCACAAAGTGGAACTCTTTGAGTCAAATACTATTATTATGGAAAGTTCAATGAAAATTAATAATATAAACTCATCAAAACCAAACCATTATCGTTCGCCTCTATAATTCTTCTGAAATAACTCGAATGAGGGTGCATCAATATGATCAACTGTCACACAGTCGAACTTTGCGCACATCTCAATCCCTATTTTGATAAGCATCTAGTTCTTGCTACGAAATAAAAATTATTTTTGTATAGTGGGGACAGTCATTAAATACATTTGAAAAACATATTTTTGACAGCTTAAAGTAAAATAAACTTGATTTTGGACAATGAAATTAAAAAGCAAGAAAAATACAAGAATCTAACGCTTTCAAAACAAGAACAGCAGCATGATGCCAAATACCAGTCTTAGGTGTTTCTGTAGATTCCTCGTTTCGTTTATTAATAGATTTCAGTAAAAATTCTGTGTTCCAAAATTTTACACAGCTGCTGGTGTGCCTTTCTTTGATATTGAATTTTAGATATCAAACATTGCCGCGATAACAAGAAGGCAAAATTGCGATCACACGTGTCGAGCGCCAGTTTACGGTCTTTGGCGGTTATGGCTGAGGTATTTATTTAATCATCCATAGTTTGTCAATTCCGGACATATAAGTCCTGTCATACCTCGCGCGTGTTTAAAGGCATCTATTCATGGGAACCTAATAGAAGTTAATGCGCGATTGTTAAGATCATTCTGGTCACAAGCTTTGTGTTTGGAACTGTGCTCCCTAAAAATTGAGTTTGTAATATTTCCACGATTTCTATAGGTCTCGGGTTTATCGACATTGTATATGTAACTGTCAAATAACCTACATTTTGATCCAAAGTTGTGAAAAATCTCCTTGTCAGTCATGTTATTATGTAGTAAAGTACCGTCGGGTAGCAGAAAATCATTGTCAGGATTTCCATCGTAATTTCCCATTAAACCTCGAACAAACCCCTTCAGTTCGTCCACAATGGTGATTGCTAAAGTAAGCTGTCGTTCTATCACTTTAATCTGTATTTCAATACCTATAATATATGATGATGAATTGAAGAGCCAAGTTGTATTGTTATATCAGGAAAAGGGTGAGAGTTTATCGTAATCTATAGTGTAAGACATTTTTCAACACATGCTCAATCTAAAAAACAACATGCCAATGGTCCAAGCAACCAAAAATTTCTGTGACGAAAATTTTCTTTGTCATTTACGATATTAAAAATCACCAAGTGATATGAAACAAAAAGCTGATATCATGCATTAACCAAAATCACTTACAAAATATATCCATTCCATAAAATAATACATACTAATTTTCAAAACAAACCATGCATTGAAAGTCGAAATTACAATGTATCATGTGGAATGAAAAAATGACAAAGTCCCACGAAACAAGAAGTTGATATTAAGCCACCACCAAAACAGCTTACAACATATACCTAATCTGTATACAGCTAAAGTCATCCAATTTTCAAGTTTTGTGATGAAAATTATTGGCGGACAGACAGTGGCCAACGTGATAAATAAACAAGCCACTCAGCTACTTGGTATATACTGAAGACGGTAAGGCTTATAAACTATTATACATTTATGATAAGACATGTCACTTACCTGCTTCCGCAACTCTTTCCTAAACCAGCAAGTTATAAACACTTTATAAAGTTAAAGAAAAAAACGTGAGGAACAAATCTAAAACAAACCAGAAAAATGGTGCCCAAAATGGTTAATATATTCTAAAAATTTGTATTTTATACTTACCACTATTCGGAAAAGCTGCAGATAATGTTAAATTTGATTTTCGTGTCATCACAAGACCAGGCAGCAGAATTTGGAACTTTGATGACTTATTGTAAAAATTCAGTGTTTCGTCGATTCCATTTCCATAGATCGACATTGCTGTAAATTAAAAAAAACAAGACATACTGTGAACAAAACTCACAAAAGATGAAGCGCACCCCCATGAATTATCTACCTTTGGAATGAGCCGAGATGACGGTTTAGGAGGATATGCAATTACAAGGGCGTGAACAGACGGACGGACAGACAGAAAGGGTATATACCCCAGTAATAATTTAGTGTAGAAATTTTTTGTGTGAATAATTCAATCACATATGCATAGTCTATTTTGCTCTTGAGTCTATGAAATTTATTTCAAATATTATTTCTAATTGTTATCTTTATGATTTAAAGAAAGAATATGCAATATATGCCAGAAAGACAGGATCCACATCAAAATACTTTTAAACAGATATATCATGACAGGGAGAGGTATTTGCGAAAAATACCAGTCGCGGGAAGAAAAATTTCCCGAGCCGAAAGGCGATGGAAATTTGATTCCCAAGACTGGTATTTTTTGCAAATACCCTACCTGTCATGATATATCTGTTTAATTACACCGAATATCAATTTTTAAGTGACAACTGTTCTATGATTTCAGGCTTTTAAGTGTCATTTATTTTGTCTTCCTTGTACGAGTTTTATGGTGTCGTCTGACATTTTTTTTTACGTTTTGCAAATATTCGGAACACTTCCGCTTTTCAAAATTTATTAATCACGTTACGTTTTTTTAGGTGATGAAGCAGAAACCTTTCGAATAAATTTTGGCGGGAAGGAGCTCGAAAAGGGAAAAAAAGGAATACACTTTTTGGCAAATACCATGGCAGAGGTTAAAAAAGGCATATTTGTCAGGCATATACCCCGGCAGCTGTAAAAATGGCCGCATTTGTTAAAATATGCATAAAATACACTGGCTGTGAATCCCGGATTCTGATATAAGGTGTAATTATAAATATAATATCATTGAAGGGAACATCTGTTCATAGAGAAACAATTATATTGTTAAAATAAAACTCTTGAAAAATCCAAAAACCTGCTGGGACCCCTGTACACCCTTACTATCTTGAAGTATTATCTTGACAATTACTTTTTTATTTTTTATACCTATTTATAATTGAAGAAAAAAAAACATATAGATATAGATATATAGCTATATATATATAGATACAACTATAAATAGGAAAGATCAGAGGTCACAATTCGTCTAGACTTATCCCCCTGCATCCTCAAATTTTGGATATATGATTGTTGGTTTTTTTAATATGTGAAACTATCAATGTATTATTTCTTTATGTGTATATGTATGTCTGAAGCTTTGGTTGAAATAATTAATGTACTTTGTCTGTTATGATCATGCAAAATGTATTATGCCAATAAAATTATTTTTTTATTTTACAATGGCTGTCAAAAATCAGCGAGTACTTTTTCGAAGTCCGTGCATCATGTTTTTATCCTATTGTACTTACAATGTATCCAGTTGAAGAGCTGAATCTAATACAGTTGGTTTGATTAGTTTTCAATGTTGTTTTGTCACACCACTGTCCCTGCAGGTTAAGGGCAGTGTTGCGCTAACAAACATATTTAACGCCGCCATATGATTTATGTGCCTGGCCAAAGTCCAGCGGTTGGTTTTGTTTTACTGTAACTCTTTTTACATTTTAATTTAATTGGCCGATTATTGTTACATTTGAATATCATGTCATTTTATATTTTGGGCCTTTTACAGCCATGCCACCTCTCTTTTTTGTTAATTCTTGTTGGGAAAAATTGCATTTAAAAAAAAACTTATTCTCGACTGTAAGTCTTATTTCGCTCTCATATCATAGCATACTCAACGCAATAAAATGAAATAGAGTTTACCCATGTTGAAGGCCAAAGATGATGTTAAATTATGTATTACTTATTGGATTTTGTTATGGCTTTTTCATTGACAATCGTACCCCATTTCGTATTTCTATATGTTTTTTTTTCAAAATAAAGTAAAATATAAGGGTATGGATACGGAATGAACCACTGGCGTCATGTCACCTCTACAATAACTTACCCTATTGTAAACAACACTTGTCTGAACCACAACAGTCATTTGGACCTTCTGGTGCTAACAAATTGCATGCATTACTCTTTTCACAGAATCCAGCTTCATTATTATTCAAGAAACAAAGGAAACCACCTACAATATATGAAATAACTAGAACCAAAATTATATTTTTATTATTCAACGGCAATACCATTCATTCTGTTACCTTGGCTGATGATTGTTTACACCCACTTTCCGTGTGATATTGTTTTCTAATGCATTTCATACAAACCATTTTTCAAAAGGCCAAATCATTCAGAAAAATATTTTTGAAGCACAAATTCGGTCAAAGGATATCTCCGCGAACATACGCGCAAGACAAAATCTTTCAGTATCCATCAAATTGTTGGTGAATAACTGTAAATGATTGTTCGTTGAAAGATACAAGCGGGTGTAAATAAAATCAAAATTGTAATGCAGGCTACAGTATTTACCCCGACTTACAGAGCAATACATTCATAAAACTTAAACGATTGTATCTAAGAACTTTCAAACACCTTTGAATGAGTGATATATTGAAAGGTGTCTTAGCTAACCGTGCTGACGTCAGAGATGATTGTTGGTAACCATGCTGACGTCAGAGCTGATTGTTGGTAATCATGCTGACGTCAGTTGATTGTTGGATCATAGTAAACGTTTCTTTTAAAAGGTTTTTATCATATGTTTTAATGGTTGGTTAATTGTTTGTCGTAGCTGCTATTATCTAATCTGTGGCAATCGTTTTGAAAAATTTATGCCTTAACCAAATAAAATGTATTTTTAAATTTTAAACCTCAGGTTACTCAAACACACTGACCATATGATCTTATATGATTAATGTTCAACGTCACACAGAAAACATTATGGCCAACTTACAAGTGGGACAACATTTTATACTTGAACTCGCACAAAATCCAGTTGCAACAGATCCTCCTCCACTTGATCCACAGCTGGGGTCACTAGCAAACACACATCGTCTTGGTGGATAATATTCATCGCATCTCCGATCACCTGGAACAATCACCATGATTTATTCCGTGTACGTTATCATTTAAACGCTTACTTGTAAAATTAATTCTTTCACATCGACATGTTCGTTTCTTTCTGATACTTTACACAACTTTTATTGAGGTTTAGTGATTATTTGAAGGTAATGTGCTAATCTTATAGTCAATTCTTAATAACCCAAATGCATCATAGTTTTATCGTCTCTATAGAAAAAAAAATTGCAAGATTTTTAACTGAATTCAGGGATGTTGAAATTCGTCTGCCTTTGATTTTAACTTTAACTGGGAGAAGGTTTGAAATCTTCAATTGAAACGAGATCTGCAAATGGCGAAGCCCCTATTAAAGAGGCGCAAACCTTTGTTAGCGACGCGTTGATGTAACATGCCGCCATATTTCAAATCACTCTTCAAAACTGATCAAACCTTGGCTCAAAACCATCCAACCTATAGAAGGTTACTGTAATTAGAAAAAATGATTTTGTCCATTTGCTGCTAACCCTACAAATCCGTTGATAGAATGTATTGGAAATAAAAACAAAAAAATCGATTTAATGAGGAGGTGAAACATTTTTGGACAGATTTTTTATTCTCGCCATCAGTTACATTTGACCTTGCTGTCAAATTTTCCGACCAGTTTTAATATTACAACAAAATATTCTGAAACATATAAACCTTAGAAGCAAGCTATTATATCAATTTCTTAAGGTATTCGGGGAATTTATATTAGAAAACCCTTCCTTTGTCCCAATTCTTCTATTACTAACGTGGTGGCCAATTAATTAGCAATCACGTGACCTTATCAAGAATTATGACATCATTTGGGTTTTAGTCGCTGCGAATCTTTTAGTCGTCTATGAAGTTTAGTAAAAAGCATAATGCTTTTTCAATGTTTCCTCAAATTCTTGATGCATTCCGAAAGTTGACTATTTTATTTATCTATAATTTTGTGTAAACGTAAACATGTGATGCTTTGTTTAATTAACTTAAGCTTTGCATTTCATTCAAAATAATTTGAGTATGAAAGTAAAGATAATAATTTTTTGTCTTTGTTATTAAAAAAATAAATGAAAATGTATTATTTCTTTAACTTAGGTATTATTAAAAAATTGAAAATGAAACAAATGCAAATTGACGTAATCCATTACGCATGATCGTGTTAATTTAGTGCAGCCGAAGAGAAATTGTCACTTTCGGCGTGAAGGTTTTTTTGTTAAATTGATGCACAAAAATTATGAAAATTAGATGTTCATGTCAAAACAAGATCTGAACGTACGCATTGTATTCATACAGAATATCTTGTAAAATTGAAAAGTTGAGCGATTGCAATGTTAAAACTTCAAAACATAAATGACTAGGAACTCACTAATTTGAAATTAGTCTCTTGAAAGACATATCGAGGAATGAAGCCGTACCCAGTCTGATTGACAAACTGAGTTGTTAGACTACTTGACTTGACTTTTTTTAGACTATAATAGATTTGTTATTAACAAAAAATTACTCTAAATCTAGGATGTTAGATACAATTTGTTTGTCCAACCAAAATCTACACCGCCCTCATGGTCCATTGGCATGTAATGACTTGTCAACATTAATATTAATACGGTATAATAACATCGCGATTTGTCCAATAAATATTCCTATATATGTAATGGATTTAAGCATTCAGTTCAGTTGTTTGAACTATTCCTTTGTAGTAAAATTAACCCATACACAAGCGGTCACGTGGTATGGATGCGTAAGACTGTATGTCAGTAATCTTACTTGCACAACATTTTTGACCAGCACAACATTGTCCAACAGTAAAATTTTTCTCCGGTGGACAGTCCGATTCTTGGTCGATACACTCTCCTCCTGCCCCGGCACAGTAGTCTGTAAATAGTTACATGGAAAACGTTGGTTAATTTGTTTTCCAACAAAAATGAAGCAATACCCAATTCTGTAATAATACAAGTAAATAAAACTTTGAAAATGTTAAACTTTTGTTTTTTAAGTTTTTATATATTCAGAATTTAACAACATGCATAATGCTTAAAGAGAACCGAAGACACTGTCATTTATCAAATTAGTTCCATAACGAGGCATGAAAAATCAATAATAGGTTTCCTAAGGGTGACGTTGAATTCTCTTTGTATATCACAAATTTGCTCAAACTGTTTTGTCGTTTACCAATTCAAAATAAATTAAATATGTTGAAACACGTTCTTTGGCTTGCACAATAAAATCAAACAATTCTGCATTGCTTTCAAAGTTGCCAGTTACTAACTTTTCTGTGCAAGTGCAGTAAGTAAACAGATATTGGTCTATATTTTAACCACTTCTGTTTGAGGCTTGTGTTCTAAGATATTTGGAATCACCAAGGCTATCCAATTGCAAAGGTACGTCTAATGCAAGTATAATACAAGAATAAAAATCACATACTGTACAATTGTAAGTCCAGTGTATAATACCCATGTGAGAGATCAGAAGTGCATAGTCCAAAGAGACAAGAAAAAGGTTAAGCATCACCTGTCTTGCGCGCAACACTCCTCGAGGAATCAATAAACTGTTATCAGTTATCAGGATGTGATAACTGTTGTATAAGGAATTCGAAGATACCAAAGGCGCAGACAGAAATCGTTAAGTCGGAAGACAGACAAGACCATGGCCAACAAAATGAAACGAAAGA